>CAUJBZ010000328.1:0-14633 GCA_963082915.1 Dolichopus griseipennis | reverse complement strand
CCAAAACTAAATAGAATTAAGTTAAGTATTGCAGATATTGCAATTTTTAAATAATATAAATAAGTATACAAATCAGAATAAAATCAATCATTATTTGAACATGAAATTGGTCATAAGTATGTATCATTTATTTAAATTTAAATTAATTAAAAGTATTGTAAATTATAAGATAACTGTTAAATAAACATTTGTTCAAATAGAATTAAAAATAAAGTTTTTTTTTTTTAAAATAACCAAAAGTAGTTATTTAAGTCACAGGACAGTCACGTTCTATATAATCGTTCACGCCTTCTACGTAATATTATACATTTATGGATATACACGTTATTCTGATTGGAAGAGATTTTAGAGTTGAATTCAAAATCGGGTATTCGCTTCTTCCTGAATATATATATATATTTATATACCTCTAGAATTTGTATGTATATACGTATGTATATGTAAACGGCAGTCAATGATTTTGAATAATCTTGATTTAATTATGGTTTACTTAAAGCCATGGAACAGTTCCAAATTTTGACGTTTTATAAAATGACAATTCAATTATATGATATTTTCTTGTTGTGTACCAAATGTGAGAAAATTTAAATAAAATTGTACTTTTGACTTACACAAAAATTGACAGCCCGTGGAACTACTTTATATTAAAAAATTTCGCAATTTAAGGCTTTATTAAATATGTTTTTATATCACGGCACTCTAATTATTTTAAATTAATATCTTTTATAAACTTAGGATTGTTGTTGAATACTTATTTTGAAAATTAAATTGTCGAATTTTTTGAAAAGTTCTTACATAAATAAGTATATAATATTCTAAGAAAAATTATTTTAATTCTACGTTTTTAATACTATGTATATATTTATTGTATGTTAATTATATGAATGTATTTTGTTTTTATACCCGTGCATACATATATGACATCGGGTATATTAGATTTGCTCCTCCGTTTGTAACGCATCGATCTAGACGAGCTAGATATAGTGTCAAGGGTACGTATCGGCTCAGAATCGAAAAATGAGTCGATCTAGCTATGTCTGTCTGTCCGTCCGTCCGTCTGTGTGTCAGCACGATAACTCAAAAACTAAAAGAGCTACAGTTTTGAAATTTTCACAAAATATTTTTTAATCAATTTCTAGGTTCCCTATTTTTTTTGGTTAAGATCGGACCAAAACTTCGGGTAGCTCTCGAACAACTAACTTTTTCAACTCCATCATTTTCATACAAAAATTTTAAATTTTGCTTGCATCTTGAAATTATATAAATTTAGTTTTTTTGTTTTTTGTTTTTGTTACAAAAAGTAGATAACGATTTCGAGTTAGAAATTCATATGATTTAAATGATGCGTAGTTTATTTAAGATAAGCAAAAACGAGGAAGATTATAGTTGCCCTTGTCAACTTTTAGATACCCGTGCATACCCACTATGGTGTATAAAAAAAACCGTAATTTACTTCCCTTATACATTTAACTCATTAACCCATAATTTTGACGTAAAAAAAAAAAAAAAAATTTACAAAAAAAAAAAAAATATCACAAAACAAAAAACAAAATTTTCATTCATTGTTCCATAACTTTAGCTTAAAAAACAAAAAAAAAATTAAAAAAAAAAAAAAATCACAAAAAAAAAAAAAATTTTCATTCATTGTCCCATAACTTAAGCTTAAAAAAAAAAAAAAAAAAATAAAAAAAAAACAAAAAAGAAAAAAAAAACAAAAAAAAAAAATTGGCCCACCCTAAAAGTCCGATGGTCCGAGTGATGTCCAACTTTGCCAAGTAACTTGCCCTATTAATTTACCTGCCCAATTTCAATTTTAACCTTGTAGCTTTATTAGATTCACAGTTATTGAATCGAAAACTTTGTATGGCAGCCCCCCGAAAATGGGGCCCTAACATTTTAAAACTTCATATAAGTGCTCGATTCATTATATAACTAACCGTGTGTAATTTTCAGCCTCGTAGTATAATTAGTTTTGAAGAAATTCATATTGGTGCAAAGAAGTTGTATGGCAGCCCCCCATAAATGGGGCCCTAACATTTTGAAACTTCATATAAGTGCTCGATTCATTATATAAATAACCGTGTGTAATTTTTATCGTCGTACTATAATTAGTTTTGAAGAAATTCATATTGGTGCAAATAAGTTGTATGGCGGCCCCCCGAAAATGGGGCCCTAACATTTTGAAACTTCATATAAGTGCTCGATTCATTATATAACTAACTGTGTGTAATTTTCAGCCTCGTAGTATAATTAGTTTTGAAGAAATTCATATTGGTGCAAAGAAGTTGTATGGCAGCCCCCCATAAATGGGGCCCTAACATTTTGAAACTTCATATAAGTGCTCGATTCATTATATAACTAACCGTGTGTAATTTTCATCCGCGTAGTATAATTAGTTTTGAAGAAATTCATATTGGTGCAAGGAAGTTGTATGGCAGCCCCCCGAAAATGGGGCCCTAACATTTTGAAACTTCATATAAGTGCCGGAGTCAATATAAAACTAACCGTGTGTAATTTGCATCCCCGTAGTATAAATAGTTTTGAAGAAATTCATATTGGTGCAAAAAAGTTGTATGGCAGCTCCCCGAAGCCTTGGTCCGATTTTAACCAAAAACAATAGGGAACCTAGAAATTGTCTAAAAATGACTTTGTGTGAATTTCAAGACTCTAGCCCTTTTAGTTTTTGAGTTATCGTGCTGACACACGGACGGACGGACGGACGGACGGACGGACAGACACACATAGCTAGATCGACTAATTTTTCGATTCTGAGCCGATACGTACCCTTGACACTATATCTAGCTCGTCTAGATCGATGCGTTACAAACGGAGGAGCAAATCTAATATACCCGATGTTCATATATATATGCACGGGTATAAAAAAGAAGACAAAGATTTTTTTTAAGTAAATGGCTTATTGATATTGATAGATTGATAGATTATGAATATGATGATTATTATATGAATATGATCATATGAAGTTGATTTTGCTTAAGTTTAATATATTGGTGAATTAAAAATTAATTATAAGAGATAGAATTGAAAAATTAGAGCAAGAGTTTTGAAAATCATACCAAACATTTTTTAGACATTTTTGAGGTTCCCTATTCTTTTTATTTAAGACCAGATCAAGGTTTTGGGGAGCTGCCACACAACTTCTTTGCACCAATATGAATTTCTTAGATACTGATTATACTACGAGGATAAAAATTACACACTGTTAGTTATATAATGGATCGAGCACTTATATGAAGTTTCAAAATGTTACGGACTCGTTTTCGGGCAGCTGCCATACAAAGTAATCAATTTGATAACTGTGAATCTAATGAAGCTACGAGGTTAAAATCAAAACTGGGCAGATAAAGTAATAGGACAAGTTAGTTGGCAAAGTTGGACATCACTCGGACCAACTTTTAGGGTGGGCTATTTTTTTTTTTTTTATGGGATAATAAGTTAATCAAAAATTATGGGATACCTAATAAGTTAAATATTTTTTAAACTATTTTACTTTCTTATATTTTTTTTTTGTAATATTTATAATAGCATAGGGGAAATAAATAACGGTTAGTGGGTATGCACGGGTATCTAAAAGTTGACAAGGGCAACTATAATCTTCCTCGTTTTTGTTGCCATTTCTTGTACTTATACAACATTTCGTAAAACCGGATTATATAATTTATAAAATGTTAATTTGTTAAAAGTACATAAATATATACACAAATATTACGTTTATTATAAAAATTTCAGTGGTATTCTCATTTTTAATTTATTTATAATTACTATTAAATTTATGTATATGTCCTTGCTGGAAAATTTTTTTATATAAATTTTGTTTTTTAAAAATTAGTATTTACTTTTAAAAGTAGATTTGAATTGAAACGGAAAATTAAAAAGAATAATTTTCTTCATCAAAAGGAAATTACTAAAATTAAAATTTTTACACACACAGTTGTTTTCTGGCTATTTTTATATTCCTAAAAATTTCTTAAGTTCTGTAAAAATAATTTACATATGTACACTAATCCACCTAGGACCTTTTTTCGTATACCTTTAATTTATATGTAATCGTTTGATCTGCTTAAAAGCGGAAAATCATTTTTTGAAAAAAAAATATATATATACATATTTACTCTGTAGGATTTATTTGTTTTGTTAATTCCAATTTAAATCCTAAAAATATTTTACAATTTACAAATGTATTATTAAATGTATTATGTATATTTGTTTGTGTATTTAGGGTTCTTTGTCTTTCTCAGCATTCAAAAAGTATTAATTTAAATTATATTAAACGTGTAACGCAGGTGTTTCTTTAAATATATTTATATGTTTAAAATTTATACTTTAAGAAAGAGTTCTGCTTAAATAATATTCTTATTTGTTAGTTCAGTTTATTATTGAAAGTCTTTTGGAGTTTAGCTACAATTATTTAAATATTTGAAAAGTAAAAATTCTTCGCGGGGTTTTTAATCGTATGGTAAAGCATCTTGTATATTTAAATAAATATTATAGTAAACGTGATTCAGTAAAACAGTAGGGATTTATTTAAATTCATCTCTTTTCTGAGGGATAATCATAAAATACTCGTAATTGTGGGTTAAAATATATAATACAGGTAACCCTCCTACAATGCGGTACTTTTTTAACTTTTCCCATAACGCGGTACTCTTACATCCTACAGCGCGATTTTTTTATTGGAAACGAAATACATATTATTGATTAAAGATTAAAGACAGCTCTGACTATCTTTCCAATGTAGAAAATTAGAGAATAAGTAAAAAGTATCGAGAAAGTTTTAAATATGGCGAAGTAGTTAGAAGAATACATTTTAGAGAACGATCCTCTTAGAATTAGGAAAGAAAGGAGATTTAGAAGAAATCTTCAAAATAGCCTATTTTGCAATTAAAAAATTTATAAGTATTTACGATGCAAGAGCATACAGTCTTCAATAAAAGATTTTTTAAAACAAGTAATCATCGAAAAAGTATTCGAATGTGATAGTGTATAGCTCCGATTTTGAATTAGCACGACCACGAACAAGATGTTCGAGACAGACTCAAATCATTCATATAGCTATGAGGAAGAGTAAAATATGTATCTACCGTATTGTAGGTATCTACTCGTATTTCAATTTAACTAAATTGTTACCAATGAATTTCTTAATATGTGTTCTCAATAAATGAAGCTAAAGTTCTTAAAGTTCTCAATTAATGAAGTTAATGTACTTTTCTTAAAAGCAAACTGGATAAAATATTGAAGAACCTCATATGAAAACTAATACTAAAGTAGAGAAAACTAAAAGAGTTGCAAAGGAATTTAATTGAAAAATATAGGATACCATATAAATTATAATCTAAGAAGCTGACGATCCATGTCCGAAAATCTTCTTCTTGTGATGCTTGTGTATACCCTGACTGCGTTGAAAATTGCAGAAAATGGCATATAAATAGTTTATAAATAGCATATAAATAGTTTAGTTATCTTACTTTAGGATAAATTATTAGAAAAAATTGGCGAATCTGACATTTTGACATTTGAAGAATGTGCATATAGATTTTTTAATGACCTACAGATTTTTTTTAAAAAAAATGCCCTTACTAATAAACATTCTAATATAAATATACACTTTGAAGTTTCATTGAATATACTAACATTATTATTATTATTATTATTATTATTATTATTATTATTATTATTATTATTATTATTAATATATTTGTCTAGAATGAGGTGTAACAAACGCATTCAATTAAATGTGTATTGTTGGATGTGTTCAATTATTAAAAAATAAAATATTAATGTTTTGTTGAATGTGTTTTATTTTAGAAAATAAAATATCATAAATTATCATAAGCAGGCCAAAAATATTTTATTAACTTTTAATAAAAAAAAATAAACAAAAAAAAAATTTTTTTAGTTTATGAAAAAATTGATTTCAGTTTTAACAAGTGATGAAAAAAAACCAAGAGTTTTTAAATAAGCACATTTTCAAAATTATATTGTATTACATACTGAGTTTAACTTTGGAAATAGTTACTACTGACTTATAAAATTTACTACTAACAGTAAATTTTTTATTTAAAAGTTGTTATAGTCCTTCAATGGGAAAGGTTGCCAAATTTCTCAAGAATCTAACTAGGTTCTAGGAATTAAATTGTGAATTACACAAAAATTTGGAATTTTACTTAGAATTTTATTATCTAAGCAAAAATGGGTAAAAATGAGAGACACTTTCTTCAATTTAAGGAACCCCTTTTAAATTTAAGAAAAACTTTTAACATATGTTAAAATATAATGTTGGACCTTTAAATTTTGTATATTAATAAAAAAAAAATTGGACAGGTATTCAAGTTACAGGTGCTTAAAAATAGCATAATTTCAATTTTCGGGCCCTTATAGCTCGTAAACAGGGGGCTTGACAAAAAAATTTTGTTAACTGACTCCTACTATTTTTTTAGGATCTAACTTCTCCCATAATTTCAAGATCCTAGCTTGAACCGTTTAGAAGATATGTGGGGCTAAAAATTTTGCAAAAATTGAGTTTTATATAATGGTGAATTTTAGTACCGTATGGCAACCCTAAACATTTGCCTTGTAAAAATTTATAAAGTTTATGAAACCAGCTATCATTTGCCGTTTTCAGATTGAAAATATATGTAACAGAACTCTTGTTATAACAATTTAAATATAGGGCTTTTTCCAACTTTGGGGGGCTGTAGCCCCGTAACAGGTGGGGCTACAGAAAAAAATTCTTCTACGAAATTATTTTTTTTGCAAAAACTACCCATGGTTAAAATTTCTTTTCTCTATTTCAAACGGTGTAAAAGTTTTTGTAAACATACGGACGGACGGACGGACAGAGTGAAGCTATATAGGCACATTTTTACAAAATTTTTTGAAAATGTGCTAAAAATCACAGAAGATTTTCTTGGAATTTTAAATAAATAGTAAATAATTTTGGTATTAAAAACTAAGACTATGCTTCACAAGAACAGTTTTGTAGTAAGTCTTCAAGTTTCAGTTAAAAACTGAAATAATGGCGAAGGCCAAATGTACGCTTTTTTGCGTTGCTTGCTTTTTGCTTTGGAAAGTAAATAAAGCAAGCAATGTTTCAAAGCAATTTCAAAGCTTCCCTCATCTCATCCCTGAAATAAAGCCAAATGAACTGCACCTTAGTAATCAAAGCAAATATATTTTTTTTACCTTATTAGGTAGGTATAATAAAAAAAATCAAAAATTAATTTGCATTTGATAATGCAAAACTCAATTCATAGTTCAATATGTCCATAAAAATAGGTACATAATTAAACATGTTGAGTAGGTACATTGTAGAATGTTGGCAACATACAAGTATTTCTATTTGAATCTAAACAAAGGTTATGAAACAATATAGAGAGCTTAGCAACATTTTAAAAATATGTTAATAGATGGAGAAATAGATCATTATTGAAACAAAATAAACCTATAAAAAAATTTCAAATCTTTTAACAAACAATTTTATCGAATTTAAATTTAAAAATTTTAAATTTAAACAAGTACGTAATTGAATAAAAAAAAAATTAATTGAAATTAAAAAAAAAGATTTACCAAGAAAGGATTTGAACTAACGACCCCGAAATTTTATCAAATTTAAAACATACAAAAGGTAGACTACATAACTTATTATTCATCTTCAAATTTTTAAGAAACAAAAAGAAGTTATATAAGTCATTTTCTTTTGTGTATCAATTACTAGAATCGAAATATAATCTAGGTATTACAAAATGTAACAGTTTCGACTTTATTTATGAAAATAATATTGATATACAATATATGTACATGTATATAATGAAATTAGAAATAATTCTTATTAGAAAAAGTTTTTCTTTCAATTGACTTCCGTCATTCTGTGACGGGCGAACAGCTAGTATTAAAATAATATGTAACAATGCTAAGATCAAATTACGAAAATTTTCTACTATTTCAACACTTAATTTATAATTTAAATCATTTTATTATTTTTTTTCTATTTAGAACACGATTGTTTTAATGACTCTCACATCAGTAAACTTAACATATACCTATGTTTTATATACAGTACAAGATGTTATCAAAGTATCTGTATAAAAAAGTTTGAGTTATTGAAAATTTAAAATAATAAAACATACACAATTATAAATAGGCTTCGTGGATAATTTCATAATTTAATACATAAAAACAAAAGAGAATCGAATAATTGGATGAGTGAATGAGAATTTAGAAGAGTGTTTCATTTCAATACGATTATTACTTTGTAAATAACGGTTACTATATACAAAAATCTATCGGAAAAATTTACGCTAATCTAAGAAATCACAATCGATAACTATTCATGCAAAAGCCCTTAATTTATATGTTAATTTGAAAATATCGACCTAAAGTGTATACATTTATGTTCATGTATGAATGTATGTTTTTGAAACATTGTTAGTATTGCCTACTCTTATGTTATTTTATTTTTTAATTAACACACAAGGTTTTGAAAAATCGAAATGTGAAAATAAACATGCACATATTATATTGAATCGTATCGAATTAGTTCTTGAATCATTCAATTCCACTAAGCTTCTGATGAAAAAACTAATTAATCGATTGCAATTCTTCGATTTTAAATATAAATTTAATTAAAATAACAAGTTAATTAAAATAAAAGTTTATACCAAACAATTTACTTATGTAGATGCAATCTTTAAATACATCAAATAACCTTGGAATAATTTTTACTTAATTCTGCAGATATTCAATCTAAAAATTTAATCCAATGTTGATTGTAAGTACCTATAGATATACATAATTGTAAATTCAAATCTATTATACTTTGTATAATGTGATTCAGACAAAATCCAAAAAATTTGTTTTGAAATGGATTTTGAAAATTAATTTCAAATAATCATTGTATGACACAAGGTAAAGAAAATACAAAAAAAGTAATTGAATAAAAATCCTTCGAATTTTTAAAAGATTTTAGGTTATTATTGATCTAGGAATTCAAAGTTTATCCTACCGCTCATATATACGTTGTCGAATCTTATATATACGTGAACAAAGGAAGTGAAATGAAAAAATTATTGTGAAATATTATTGCAAGGTTGATTTGAGTTTTTCAGTTCAAGATGTTTTCAAATTGAATTTTATTGAATTGTTTTCTATACATAAATTTTATTAACATTTTAAATGTTTATTTATATGTACCTAATATTATATGCAACTTATACGAACCTCGATGGGTTAGTGAGTAAGCATTTGGCTTACTAACCAAGGAGATTGGGGTTCGATTCCCGTACGGGCATGAACTTTTTAAATTCAAAAAAAATTATTGAAAAAATTATTTTTCCTTAAAAATCCCCATGGTGACCATACAATATAATTTAATTTAAATATACCAATATTTAATATAAAAAAAATAATTAATGTGATTATAAATAAATAGAAAGTTTCTAATTTAAGAAGCCCAAATACCACAAAGGTAAAGGACTATAATAATATCAAGGAAATATTTTCTATTATCCTGATTCTAATTATAAATAATTAAATAAATAAATTCATTTAAACTTTGTAGAAGAACTTTGAAATACATTGGTTTAACAAAAGAATTCTAAATTCAATTATTTAAATAATAAGATCAAGGACATTGACATATTGAAAATTCCTTCATAATTTATATTTTGTTTGTCAAAGATTCAAAATTAAACTTAGATACTTTTAATCAATAATCATTGAAAAGTATTAAATCTTCTATCAAATTGTTAAAAAAAATATATGCACTTATATGTATGTTATATTGTAAATGTTGTATGAAATTTTTATTAACCCTTAAGTTCTTGAACCAAATACATTTTAATAAAACGCTTAGTACTGCTACTAATTCACGTAAATTTGGTTTTTACACTTAGACCTTGCGTACGACGGGTTTTCTCCCTAGTTATTATTATGAAGATATATGGATATATCTTCAAAGCTATTAATATTTTCCGACTCAATATGACAAATTGAATTACGCTCAGTTGCTTTTATTTAAGAATTTTGAAATTTTGAATAATTGAAACTAAATACCTTTTTATTAAAACGTTTTAAAAACTCCTTCAAGTTTAAACTTGTTTATCGTTATACTATAGTATTTTATCGTCCCCAGATTTTGTTCTATTATTTATAAACAATCTCCCAATAGTAAATTATGAGTAGACATTAATTTTTCGAAACTATTACATTCATGATTTCAACACAATGGAAAAGATTGGGTTAAACAATTTCTTTGTAACACTAAATAAAATCCCTAAATCCTTTTAAATTATCATAAAAGTAATAAAATACATTTATTATAATAAAATTGTAATTAATAATAAACAAAATTGAATAACAACTAAAAAAAGGAAACGATGCTTTCTAATTGAAATTTATGTTATTTATTTAAGTCTATTATTCTTTTTATTATTTATAAAAGGATTGAATGAAATTTTAAATTATATAGAATGCAATGTCCTTTGACATTTATTTCAATCGAAATATTATTTTAAGAATAATAAATCTAATAATTAAAACAAATTAAAAAAGTTACAAATAGATCTCAATATTATCAAATTACTAATCATAGATAATTATAATTATAAGTTGTTCTGAATTACCTTTTAATTATTTTAGAATTAGAAAAACTTTTAAATATTCTATCAATTTTCTATCCATACTTTATTTGATTAAATTTTGAAAGGTAATAATAATTAACTTTTTTTAATAAAATAATTTAGCTTTTAATGGAAGATCTTTTGATCACAATTATATTCGTAGATATCGAACCATTGGATAAAGATACATATTCGCAATATGTTTAGTTAGATACCTTATTTAAAATAAAAATATATAATAAATATATCAACAATTATACTGGTTAAACATTTCGTATATTATTCTACAAATGCGATAATTTTAATTTTAATTCCAAATATTCTGCACAAACTAGTAATTCATAAAAGTAGTTTGAGCGATTTATTTTTTAAATTTTTATTTAAATAAAAATAATACATTATTTTAATTTAGCAATCTATCATATTATGTGGGTTGGTGATAAAACTTCCAAACCAAAATCACCAAAACAAAATTCTCAAGACTTTATCTCCAAAAACCAAATCCCAAAACAAAGAGAAAAATCTCTTATTATTTTTTTACATAACAAGCAGGAGCAGAAACTACCGCCCAAAATCTATTGAATCAAATATAAATATTATTTAAAAAAACGAGGAAGAGTGTAGTAAAGTAGACTGTGTCAACTCTGGTATACCCGTATGACCGTAATATAAACATTATATCATTCAATTAATTACTTTTGGCAAAATTTGAAACATACAGCTTTATTAGGTGTAGTATAATGCTCATATAAAAGAAGCAGTTGTATGGCAGCTACTCGAAGCCACTGCAGTAGACCAACCAAATTTTGCAGTAACATTGACCATTACACTAAACTATTTTTGGAAAAATTTCAGACACTCATCTTCATTAGGTGTAGAGTAATGCTCATATAAAGGTAGAAGTTGTATGGCAGCTACTCGAACCCCCTGCAGTAGATTAATCAAATTTCGAAGTAACTTTGCCCATTACACTAAACTAGTTTTGACAAAATTTCAGACACTCAGATTCAATAGGTATAGAATAATGTTCATATAAAATAAGAAGTTGTATGGACGTGGACCAAAATGGCTGTATTTAAAAAGCGATGACGGCCATTGCATAAAAACGAATTTGTGAACATTTCAAAATCCTAGCTTCTTTATTTTTTGTGTTATCGTGCGGACGGACGGACATACATAGCTAAATCGATTTATTTGTCGATTCTGATCCAATCCATACACTTGAGTCTATATCTTCCGCCCCTCCTTCTCTGCGTCACAAACGTAATGGCAAATTTAGTATACCCTTTTGACTAATAGTTATACCGGTATAATGAATATCGTAATGCAGAAGCAGCATTGTTTTTTGGAAATTTTGACTTTAGGGAGTTTTTTTTTGGAATCTTCCCTGCGATGGAATCTAGTCTTCGTGGATTTATTTGGGGATTTTTTCTGCATCCCAAAATTTTTTTTACTATAGTAATAGCGACACATAATATCAACCCTTTGAAACATAAGTAATATTTTTTTTCAGGAATTGAATTAAACAAATTACCTATTTAAATTGTTTTTTTTCTTTTCTTCAAAGTAGTTCCATTGCAACAAATTGAACCAAATTTGATATAAAAAATTTTAGAAATTAATATAAAAATTGTAATTAAATTTGTTTTAATTAATTTAATTTCTTTTTTTAAATACCATTAAAATTAAAAGTTATCAAATGACACAAATAATTTAGATAAGAAATAAATAATAATATATAAAAGTTTTTCTTAACTTTCATCTGAAACGGAAGTAGGTAAGACTTGATATTCATTATGAAAATAGTAACAATATAAAGCATTTCCTTTTATTCCTGAAATAATGAAGGATATAATAAAACACAAACAAAAGAGTATGATAACTTTAAAAAAAAATTATCTTTTAATGAGGTGCAAACTGCAAGTAGAGGGAGAAATGTTCAAAGAGATAACAAAGTTGTGCCCGTTTTCTTAGAACAAAATTTTTCCACAGATTCTATGAAAAAAATTTCCTATTAAAAAATTTACAAGAAGAGTTAAAACAACTTCAATGATGAAAAAATTGGAAGAAATCAATAAAGAAAGACGAATTAAGGTTAAAAAGATTAAATGCATTCTTGAAAATAAAAATAATTGTATTTGAAATTTTTTTGTATTGTTACTGAATTTTTTACATTTAAATAATTGTTATAAAAAAATTATTTAACAAATTTAAAAAAATCTTCATTGTTCTTATAAATTTTCGTACGTTTTTAAAGCCTAAAGTATGCAACTTTCGCCACTTTACCTAAATTAATTTTTCTAACGCTAAATTTCTTATACAGGGTGTTCCCGACTCGATGGTCTTCCTTCAAATGGGTGATCGGGCATATCGAGCAGAACAAAAAATTGTATGGGAGGGGGGGGTCTATTTTCATTAGTTTAGAAATTATCGGGCCTTAACTGTTTTTCGACCATAATTTAGTTTTATTTCGATAAAATTGGAACCAAATAAGATAAAACAAAAATAAGTATAGCATTTAAATGCTTATTAATGCAGATTTCTTAAGTACTATCGAACATTACTCTAAAGTTTCTCAGTCTGAGGTTATAAGGGATTAAAGTCCAATATTTTTAACAAAATATCAATTAAATCCCTTTTATCAAGAAAATAACGGTATTAACATAACAGTTTTTTTACTTCAAAATATTACCCTTCTCTTTCCCTGCATTTTGAATATACTAGCACTTTTATAGCTCAAAAAAATTTTTGAAAAAAGTTTTAGTTAAATTTCAGGTATCACAAAAAAGTTTTTACTTTATAACTTTCAAAGTTTTTGAGCTATAAAAGTGCTAGTATATTCAAAATGCAGAGAAAGAGAAGGGTAATATTTTGAAGTAAAAAAACTGTTATGTTAATACCGTTATTTTCTTGATAAAAGGGATTTAATTGATATTTTGTTAAAAATATGGACTTTAAGCCCTTATAACCTCAGACTGAGAAACTTAAGAGTAATGTTCGATAGTACTTAAGAAATCTGCATTAATAAGCATTTAAATGCTATACTTATTTTTGTTTTATCTTATTTGGTTCCAATTTTATCGAAATAAAACTAAATTATGGTCGAAAAACAGTTAAGGCCCCATAATTTCTAAACTAATGAAAATAGACCCCCCCCTCCCATACAATTTTTTGTTCTGCTCGATATGCCCGATCACCCATTTGAAGGAAGACCATCGAGTCGGGAACACCCTGAATATTATATATGTATAAATTAAATATAATAAGTAAATAATAAATAGTATGAATTTAAATGATGAAATTATGTAATTGTAAATAAAACGAGGAAGAGTGTAGTAGAGTAGACTGTGTCAACTCTGGGATACCCGTATGACCGTAACATATACATTATATCATCCGGTTAATTACTTTTGGCTTTATTAAGTGTAGTGGAATACTCATATAAAATAAAGAGTTGTATGGCAGCTACACGAACCCTCTGTCGTAAACCAACCAAATTTGCAGAAAATTTGGCCATTATACTAAACAATTTTTGGCAAAAATTCAGACACCCAGCTTCATTAGGTGGAGAGTAATGCTCATATAAAATAAGGAGTTGTATGGCAGCTACTCGAACCCTCTGCAGCAGACCAACCAAATTTTGCAGAAACTTTGGCCATTACACTAAACAATTGTTGGCAAAAATTCAGACTCTCAGCTTCATTAGGTGGAGAGTAATGCTCATATAAAATAAGAAGTTGTATGGCAGCTACTCGAACCCACTCCACTTGACCAACCAAATTTTGCAGAAACTTTGGCCATAAAACTAAACTACTTTTGGCAAAATTTCAGGCACGCAGCTGTAATAGGTACAGAGTAATGCCTCATATAAAAAAAGAAGTTGTATGGCAGCTACCCGAACCCATGGTCCAAAATGGCTGGATTTAAATAGCGATGACGGCTATTGCAAAAAAAACGAATTTGCGAAGATTTCAAGATCCTAGCTCCTTTAGTTTTTGA
>CAUJBZ010000327.1:0-35782 GCA_963082915.1 Dolichopus griseipennis | reverse complement strand
CGTCACCCTTCAAAATTAAGAAAAACCTTTGACACATGTTGAAATATAATTAAAGAGCTTTCAATTTTGTAAATCACAAAAAAAAATTTGAACAGGTATTCAAGTTACAAGTGTTTAACAAAGTAAAATTTCAATTTTCGGGCCCTTATAGCTGCAAAACAGGGGATGTGACAAAAAAAATTTGTCAACCGACTTCTACTAATTTCTGAAGATGTAACTACTCCCAAAATTTCACGACCCTAATTTGGCCCGTTTAGAAGATATGTGTACCCAAAAATTTTGCAAAAATTGAGTTTTGTATAATAATAAATTTTAGTACCGTACGGCAACCCTAAATATTTGTGTTTTAAAAATGTATAAAGTTTATAAAACCAGCTATCTTTTGCTGTTTTCAGATTGAAAATACACTTAGTAGAACTCTTTTTATAACAATTTGAATATAGGGCTTTTCCCAAAGTTGGGGGCTGTAGCTCCGTAAGGGGTGGGATTACAGAAAAAGTTCTTCCATGAAATAATTTTTTGTGCAATACCTACCAATAGTTAAATTTCTTTAGCCTTTTTCAAAACATGTAAAATTTTTTGTAAACATACTGACAGACGGACGGACGGACAGAGTGTAACTATATATGCAAATTTTTACAAAATCTTTTGAAAATATGCTAAAAACCGCACGAAAGTAAAGAAAGAAACGAAAGTATCTAAGTAATAATACACTATATACATATATATATATAATATATTATATATATTATATACATATATATATATATAATATATTATATATATTATATACATATATATATATATATAATATATTATATATATTATATACATATATATATATATATATATAATATATATTATATAAATCCTTTATTTTATCCAACATTTTAATCGTATATGGAAATGTTGAAAATTAAATAAATATCTTATAGCTGAAGGACGAGTTTAAGCATTTGCTATAAAAATATAATTTGTTTTACGGTTTTAAATTATTTGAAGAAATGAAGAAATTTACTGATAAGAAAGACACATATGAATGAATAAATATGAATCAAAATGGAATTGTATAGTGTGAGTTAAGCAGCTACATAAATATGTCGAAATGACTTTAAATGAATTAGTCAAAATGACGTAGGAGATTGTTAAAAAAAGTTTTTCAACCTCTTAAACTTGAGAATTTATGAAAATCTTATGGAAACATGCGAATTAAGTTTTAAAAATAGAATATTTTGTTAAAACATAATGCGAAAATCTACTGATTTATATATTTATTCAAAAACTTTTACAAACTATAATTAGATATTACATAATCATAATGTTACTTTTATATTATATAATTATATCTGCCTTGTGAAGTTCATCAATAATACAATCGAATTCAATGCTATGATTACTAAAAGCTATTCGAAAATTGTTTAATTCCCTTAATCGATCTACTAATTGATTTGGATCGTTCCAATAGACATACTCTATAAGGTTGTCAGAATAGGGCATTACTGTTAGTTGAGATCGATTAAATTCATACATTCCTTAGGTTTTTATATTTCCTGTATAATATTCATTTTCATAAAGCCTTTTTATGATATTTTTATATTTGAAACATTTATTAGCTTTTATCTTTCCATATAAATGATGATTCATTTTATGGGCGTTAGTTTTTTTCAAAATCTTTAGGTACTCTGCTAAATCATCTCGAGTGTAATTTTCAGGCTTATTTTCAAAAATTAGGTTATGAAGTCCCTCTAAAAACTTCGTTGTCAATTATAATATCATTATAATCTTTATCAATACTAAATGATAAAAAGCCCAATTTTCTTTTTGTGTATTAAAATCAGTATAAGGCCCGTAAACCTTACTCAATGAAAATCGTTTTAAAGTTTTATTAGCATCAGAATCATCAAAGCTTTTATTAATTGAAAAGGTATTGGGTATTAAAATTTTTGAATTCTGAAATTTGAGCTTTTGAGAGTTTGGTGTTTCAAATATATCTTCTGAAAGTTCTTTTTCTGAATTATATTCTTCCTATTCTTTTTCTTCTTTGATCTTTTTAAGCTTAACTGCAGGTTTTTTTTTTATTGATATTACAGTATTCGCTATTTCCTTAAGAGCGTTAGAGACTGGCTTAAATTCTTATTCCACAGCTTGTTGGTTAAAATAGCTTTTAGCTTTGAGTGCAGCATATTTTTTGTGCAACACTTTTCTAGCTTCGTTTACATTCCTTAAAATATCCGGACCGAACTGTTTCAATACTTTTACATGTTTTGCTCTTTTATACTGTAATAGGTTATCCTTACGACTAAAGAGTTTTCCACACTCAGTACATTGTTATATTACTTTCCCAACCTTATTAACTTTCTTTAAATTATTTGTCTGCTACAGCTCTCTATGTTTGTTCCTACAATGCCTTATTAGGCTATCTTTACGAGAAAAGAATTTTCCACACTCTGTACACATAGACATATTTATTGCAACTACCTTATTCATAACTTGAAGTGTGATACTTATACAAATATGTGGTGAGGCTAATATTAGTGGTGGAGAGTGGTGGAAGTGACTGTACTAATAATGGCTGTGGAGGAAGGTGGAGGTAATTAAAACCAATCAATACCTAACTACACCCGCTGTTACTTCAGTTATTCAGTTCAGGTCCTGTTAGGTTCAGCTGTTCGGGTTTTGTTCATTTATATGTCTATCTCTTCTTCACCCACAAATAAAACCCCCTCGACAATTTTTTAAGTTTTATTAATATTTATATTACTATCTAAGTAAAAATCCATCACACTAAGTCTCATAAGTAAAATCCACCCTCACCACAAGTTAAAGAAAAATTAAAAACAAATTGTTAAGATTCTTGGAAATTTATTTAAACAAGAATATTAATTGAGTTTCATTTTATTTACATATATCATTTGATACAATTATTGAAAATATTGAAAATTATAAATTTTACTTTTTAAATTTAATGTTTAAAATTTTATCCATAATACGGTAATGGCCCCAATGTAGTGTTTCATGTGTATTTATTAATAATTTTCGTTTGTCATCATTTGGGTTAAGTGCGACTTTTAACTGGCTTATACTCCCATCAAAAATCAATCTATTTTTCACTATATTTATTTTCACATCCTTAGGTTTTTTTTATAGAATCTTTACCCTCTATTCTAAACGCATATTTTCATCGGCCGTTATTCTCATCCTTTATCAACCCAACACTTTTCTATTTACAAGAAGAATCCTCCATTGATTACTAACTGGGTAATCACTAGTATCAAAATGTGTATGACAATAATTTTTTATTGTTTCATATACATCCGTCTCAATAATTTCAAATAAGTGAATCAGTGTCTGTGTAACAAATACTGCATTTTGTCCCAAATTTTGATAACATATACTGATAATGAAAATCATATATAGTTATTTTCGCAAGATTCTAAAATACACATACCTAGACACATAGGTTTATTAAAATAAATTTCAATTTTGTTTAATTATATAGCGGCTAGGCTATATTAAAAATTGATAAAAAAAAAAAAGCTCATTAAAAATTGTAACAGATTTAAATTCAAGTTTATAAATAAGTGCTTCAGTTCCATATCTTCCTATCCAACTCGTTACTAATTTCACTATACAATATTTGCGTGCATCTTCCATAGTTTTTCCAAACACAATAACGCATTAATTTAAGTAAATATTTTTCAAATTCATTTTTCGCTGACGTTCTATGTGATGTATTTAAATCAATATATGATTTCAGCCACGGTAATTGGTTTAATTTAAGAATTCGATGAATTTTTTTTAGTTTCAATCCATACTTTAAAGCTTGTTTTAAACTCCTATAGTAAATAACAAAACGATTTTTATTATATAAAGTAATCATCAATTTTATCTGTTTCGAGTTAGGTGCACAACAATGTTGAGGACAGAAAGGCAAATCTTTATGAATGCTATGAATTTTCTCAGGGTATTCATAATTCACCATTAATACATACCCAACAAGTGAATCATCAGCTATTTTATTAATTTCTTCAACAGTTATTAGTACATTTTCAAAAAATTTTGTAAAAATGTACCTATATAGTTTCACTCTGTCCGTCCGTCCGTCCGTCCCTTTTTACGCACGATTGACAAAAAAATATCAGCAACGGGTAGGTATTGCAATAAAAATAATTTAATATTAAAACTTTTTTCTATTACCTCTCCCGTTACGGAGCTACAGCCCCTCAAAATCGGAAAAAGCCATATATTTAAATAGCTATAACATGAGTTCTATAAGGTATATTTTCAACCTGAAAAAGGTAAAAGACAGCTGCTTTTATAAGCTTTAAGAACTTTTAAAAGCCAAATGTATAGGGTTACCATTCGGTATTAAAATTTACCGTTATCTAATACTAAGTTTTGCAAAATTTTTGGCTCTTCATAACTTCTGAACGGCTCAATCAAGAAACTTGAAATTTTAGGAGAAGCTAGATCCTTAGAAATAAGTACGAGTCAGTTAAGAATTTTTTTTTGTTACGCCCCCTGTTTAGGTGCTGAAAGGGGTCCAAAACCTTAAATTTTGTTATAAATTTAGCTTTTAAACACCTATAGCTTGAACACCTGTCAATATTTTTTTTTATTTATATACAAAATTGAAAGCTCCAAAACGAAAGTTTCAACCAGTGTCAAAGGTTTTTCTTAATTTTAACTTTGTCCGTCTGTCTGTCTGTCCGTATGTTTACACAAAGTTTTACACCGTTTGAAATAGAGAGAAGAAATTTTAACTACGAGTAGGTATTGCAAAATAAATAATTTCATGGAAGAACTTTTTTCTGTAGCCCCACCCGTTACGAAGCTACAGCCCCTCAAATTTGGAAGAAACTCTTTATTTAAAACGTTATAACAAAAGTTCTATGAAGTATTTTTTCAATCTGAAAACGTCGAAAGATAGCTGCTTTTATAAGCTTTACAAACTGTTAAAAAACTTATTCATTGGATTGCCATCGGTACTAAAATTTACCGTTATCCAAAACTCAATTTTTGCAAAATTTTTGGCCCCCCATAATTTCTGAACGGCTCAAGCTAGAAGCTTGAAATTTTGGGAGATGTTAGATCCGCAGAAATTAGTGGGAGTCAGTTAAGAAAAGTTTTTTGTGGCGCCCCCCCTTTTAAGAGCTGTAAGGGGTCCAAAATTGAAATTTGGCTTTTTTTAAGCACCTGTTACTTGAATACCTGTCCAAATTTTTTTCTATTAATATACAAAATTTAAAGGTCCAACATTATATTTTAACATATGTTAAGCGTTTTTCTTAAATTCAAAAGCGGTTCTTTAAATTGAAGATAGTATCTCTCAGTTTTATCCATTTTTGCTTAGATAGTAATATTCTAAGTAAAATTCCAAATTTTGGTTTAATTCCTAGAACCTAAAAAAATGGAGGGTGGAGGTGGTGAGTGAGATTAGATTCTTGAGAAATTTGGTAACCTTCCCCATTGAAGAGCCATTAGGACTTAAAAATTTACTATTTTTACAAGTAAGCAGTGACTTATTCTCTCTCCCATAGTATATATTTCCAAAACTAAACCGAGTTTTTAACACAATATAATTTTGAAAATGTGCTTTTTTAAAAACCCTTGGTTTTTTTCATCACTTGTTTCTTTAATATTTTCTACCCAATTAAAACGTCCATATGAAAAATATTGAGACATTGTCCAAACATACTGATTGTTAACGTCATAGTACATTATATATTATATTGATTTTTGATTTGGGTTAAAATCATCCATATAATTTTTGTTAGCTTTACAATATTGTGTGATATGTTTCGTTCTTCGGTAATATCTATTAATAAATTTTTTTTAGTATTACCCTGACACATTCTGATCAGGCAAGTTGCCTGATGCTGATGTTTCTTCTCTTTTTTTAATAGCAAGAAGAAGTTGCTAGTCGATTCAGCAATTAGTGCTAGATTGATTTTATATTATTATATTACATATATTAGCACAATCATGCATATATATAAGCATGTTTGTACCAAGAAATATTTTTTAATATTTATATTAAATATTTTATTCCATGCAAAAGGATCTGCGGAAATGAATTATAAAATAATAGATATGTATTTATATTTGGAGTTAGATTAACTCTGATTTTTATTTGAGTAAACTAGGGTTTATATACAATTTTGGTTTCTTTAAAATCCATACAAATTTTATCTAGAGCAATAAGTTATTTAAATTTATTGCTTAGTTACAAAGAATTTAAATTTGGGTTAAAAGAATGCATTACAATATTTTTGACCTAATTTATATCTATGTAAAGATCAATAACCAAAAATATGAATAATGATTATATGAATCATTATCATTCATTATACAAAAATAAAAATATGAAATATGATCACACAAAAATAAAATTAATGTTTTTGTATCATACAAGGCATTGCACTTGCATTCATACAAATATTAGTGAACAAATGTTCCACTTGAAATTGTTGACCTATGTCAGCAT
Source organism: Dolichopus griseipennis (assembly GCA_963082915.1). Lineage (NCBI taxonomy): Eukaryota > Metazoa > Arthropoda > Insecta > Diptera > Dolichopodidae > Dolichopus > Dolichopus griseipennis. The sequence continues at coordinate 29,295 of CAUJBZ010000327.1, read as the reverse complement.
ATTTTATCATAATGTTAAATAATAATTTTTGATCATTTACATTTGTGGAAATAATTTTATGTACAAAATAATTTTATGTACTTGGTAAGATATACTACAATTGCTTTGTATATTACCTAACACCACCACGTATAACTCGCTCAATAAACATAACCATTTCAATGTTAGTTATCAATTCAAGGGAAATAAAGCTGTGTTTAAGCGTCGCATCCCACTTATGACCTTAAATAAGTTTGTTAATTTATTACTTTATAAAAAAAACAAATCTTTTATTTAAAATTATTGTATTTATTAGTTACTTCTGCTGTTGTACAAGAATTAATGTTTTTAATTACAATATGTTCTGATTTATATATTAAAAAAGATGCAATGTCAGCTATTACACCATTTAATTAGTTCAATACAAATCATGGGAAAGTTATTATTAATTATTTCCCAATATAATAATTTAGCTGACGTTGCGTCTGGGTTTATAAAGGTAAATGAATTTAACAGGTAAAATTAGGTTAGTAAATATATTTCTTATAATTATGTTAGTTAATGTGTTGATTACGTAACTCGTCCCCCCTTAGTTGAAGCGATGGCCAAATAAACTGAACTGATGAAGTTTCGTTGGCAGGAGCGGATACTGGATATGTAGTTATACGGTATTTTTTAAATGATAAAATTCGAAATATTATTATCCAAATTATGCTGATGATTGTAATTATTGCGATTATTATATATGAAAAATTGTGATATGTTAAAGTTGAAATATTCTTTGTAGTTCATTAATAAGTTGTTTGGTTTTTTATTAATAAATTGGTATTTTCCCAATTTTTGAAGTTGTGTTGTGCTATTGGTTTGAAATGTGATTGTAGGAATATCATTGAATGTAGTGGGATGTATTGTGATTTCATCCCAGTAAACTTGATTTGTTGTAGTATATATTATTTCGTTTATTATGATCTTGCAGTTTTCAAAATGAAGAAGTTTGGTACCTTTTATTTGTTGGATAGCAGGATTACATGTAGTGGATATATTTGTTTCTGGAACATTAATTAATAATATGTAGTTTGGTTCTGGTTGAAAAATTTGCATGATTGTTTGAAGTTCTTCTGTTTCACAATAAGTTGGTTTATTATTTATTAAATCTGCTATACATTTTGATTGATGGTCTACTTCTTGATATGTTGCTTTGCAGTAGTAAAAACCTTCTATTTTTGGGCAAATACTGCCATAAAACTTTATATTATCATCATCAAGAATAATATATGGTTTGGATTGGATAGTTTCATTTTGGTTAATGGGAAGTGTTAAAATGTGGAAAAAGGAATAGTTTTTGTGTTCAATTATAGGTATTTTAATATTAAAAATTATATTTGTGTTATTATAGTAAGCCTGTAGTTCTAAAAGTTCATAAATATGTATATCGGATTTAATAGTAATATTTTGAGATTTAAAAATTGTATATATTTGGTTGAGCTCATCTGAATTTAATATATGTTTTGAAATTATATTAAGTTTAGCTAAAATTATGGCTTCGCCAATGTTATTTAAATGATTATATAGTAAATCTATATTAAAATGTATTTCGTTTAAAAATTGTATAACCTTAAACCGTATTTCTGTTTTTCTAATGCTATTTTGAATTTGGTCTATTGTATAATTTAAAATTTTTGTTAGATTTTCCTGTTGATCATTTATGTGATTTGTTATGGTTTCAAACCTTTGAATCATTTTGTCATTTAAGTGAGAATTTTCGTTAATATTAGTTAAAAGAATATTTTCGTTTGATTTAATTGTTTGGATTTCTTTATTTAGGTATGCGGCATCTTCGGCATCCATATTACCACTAATTTGTTTTATGATTGACCCTAATCCATTAATAAGACCTCGTTTATGTCTTATTGTGGGCAGTAATGTTTGAAATTTTAATTTTAACTCATTTAATTTGAGGTTAAGTACTTTAGTAAAGTCTTTGAAATCGTCAATGTCTTCTAATGATAGTAAGAAATTTTCTATATTTTCGATATTTATCTTATAATTATTAAGATTTATTCTGTGAATAAAGTTCTTAGTTTTTTGAATTATTTTAGCAGTTCCAAGATGTAAAGGTAAGATACCATTATTATTTGACAGGTCATTTATCTCCATTTTCTGGGATATTACGAGCTGAGTTAGTCTGAAATTTAGATTTAGGTTTTTTAATTTTAGATTTATGTAGTTTATTTTTATTTGTAAGAAGTGTTACGTGTTGGTTTTTCTTTACTATTTCTTTCTTAAATCTAGGAGTTAATTTGTTACGTTTATTTTCTTTTCTAAATATAATTGTACCTTCGTCAAAGTCTTTTGGTTCATTTCTATTTTGGTTACGTTTTTCTATATTTTCAGTAATTTTTGTTTCTAGTCTATCTTTTATTTCAGGAAATATTTGATTTTGAAATTCTTGTAAATTTTCTAAATATTCGTGAACATTTCTATGTTGAGAATTATTGTTAAATTTATAAGTTCTATCATAAAATACTTCAAATGGAGTTAATTTTGTAGCGGAGTGTATAGCGTTATTATAAGTTATTAAAGTTTCAGATAGAATTTCGTCATGGTCTTTAGTTTTTTGTTTTGTATAAATAATTCTATATATTTCAGTAAGTGTCGAATGAAAACGTTCCACGGGGGAGTTGCTGTTGCTATTACTAAAAGACGTTACATGGTGATCAATGTCATATTGTTTGCAAAAATCTTTAAATATTATTGCAGTAAATTCCGTTCCTGGATCTGAAACGATCTTTCTGGGTGTACCATATGTACTGATGTAGTTTTTAAGTGATTTGATTATTAATAAACTATTTCTTATAGGTAAGGTAAAGGCGGAAGCGAATTTAGAAAATTTGTCTGTGATAGTTAAAATTTGTTGATTGTTAATACAATAAATGTCTATGTGTACGATATCAAGAGGTTTTTGTGGAATTTCAGAAACAGTTAATTTTACTTTTGGTGGAGATCGGTTGTATTTAAGAGTTTGACAGATATCACAATAATTAATAATTTTGTTAATTTTGGTTTTCATAAAAGGAAAATAGTAACTTCTTTTAAGGTGAAAAAAGGTTTCATTAATACCTCTATGATTATTGTTTTCGTGGTAGTCTTTAATTATTTTGTCTTGTTCGTCATTGTCCTTGATGTCCTCAAGTAATTCTACACATCTTATTAATTTAAAAATTTTAGATTGGGAAAAATGTTTACTGAAAACTTCTTGAATTAATTTAAATATATCATCATCTTTTGTATATATTGCATTTAATTTATTTGGTGATATAAATTTTTTGAATAGTTCTATCACACTTTGTTCTGAATAATTTTGCATTTTTATTGTTCTTTTTTGTTTGTTTTTGAAGAGCATTTCTAAATTAGTACAAGGTGTTTCATTAGTTTTTTCAAAAATTAGTTGAAGAGAAAATTCATTAAGAGGTCTTTCTGATATGTATATACCATCACCCATATTTTCTGGTGCTGAATGGATAGTTGCAGCATCAGTATTATTTTCAGATTCATTAATGTTTATTTCTGCAATTTTTGAAGGTAAGTTTTCAATTTTTATTCTACTTTGAGCGTCTGCATTTTGATTTAAAGTTCCTTTTTTATATACGATCTCGTAATCGTATTCTTCAAGTTTTAACCGCCATCGAACTAATCGTGAGTTAGGGTCTTTTAAACTCATAATCCAGGTAAGTGGTTTGTGATCAGTTACGATTTTAAATTTTCTCCCAAAAAGATAAGGCCTAAAATATTTGGTAGCCCAAACTATGGCTAATAACTCTTTTTCTATAGTAGAATAATTCACTTCAGAATCTGTAAGTGTTCTACTAGCATAGCATATAGGTTTATCACTCTCTATTGGGCCTTGAGAGAGAACGGCGCCTATTGCGTAGTTACTGGCGTCGGTCGTTAACACAAAAGGTTTATTAAAATCTGGATATTGCAATAATGGATCGTTTGTTAATAGATCCTTACATAATTTAAACGTTTTTACGTATCGCTCATCTAAAATTATTTGTTTTCCCTATTTTAAACATTCAGTTAAGGGTTTAGTCAGTTTTGCAAAATTATTAATGAATTTTCTATAGTAACCTAAAAGACCTAAGAAAGATTTTATTTCTTTTTGCGTTTTTGGTATTGGAAATTCCCTTATAGCCCTAGTTTTTTCGGGGTTAGGTTTAACTCCTTCAGTTGTCACGATATGTCCAAGAAAAGCTACTTCTTTACACAAAAATTCTGTTTTATCTGGTTGTATCTTTAAATTAGCTTTTTTTAAACGTTGAAAGACTTTTCTTAAATTTTCAATATGTTCTTGTAACGAAATTGAGTAGACTATTATGTCATCCAAGTAAACTAAGCAAATTGATCCTTGTAGTTCCTTTAGTACGTTGTCCATCACTCTCTGAAAGGTGGCGGGTGCGTTTTTTAACCCAAACGGCATTCGTACATATTCAAAGTGTCCTCCTTCAACTGTAAATGCTGTTTTTGGAATGTCACTCTTAGCCATCTCTATTTGGTGGAAACCACTGGCAAGGTCCAACGTTGTGAAGTACAAACATTTACCAAGTTTGTCCAAAATTTCTGTAATATTTGGAAGAGGATAACGGTCGCTAATTGTCTTCTCATTAAGCTTCCTGTAGTCTATGACCAGTCTCCATTTTTGTTGGCCAGATGCATCTAATTTTTTTGGAACGATCCACACTGGTGAGCTCCACGGAGAAAAACTTGGTCGTATTATTTGTTGATCTAGCATATCGTTGATTTGTTTCCTTACTTCCTCTTTATGTACGTAAGGGTATCTATACGACATTGTATAGATTGGAATTTCATCGGAAGTCTTTATCTCATGTTTTATTTCGTTAGTAAATGATAATTTTTTATTATTTGTAAAGAATATCTCTTCATATTCTTTGCAAAGTTTTATCAAGGCTTTATTCTCTTCTTGATTTAGATGATTAGTTCTTAGAAGTTTATTTATATTAGATTTATTTGATTCATTAATTTCATCATATTTTATATTAAAATTATTAAATTCTACATAGTTATTTTCAGAATGATTTTTAACTTTTAGTGGTTGTTCGAGAAAAAGAATTTGTTCATTATTTGATTTATTTATTATTTCAACAGAACTATACCAATTATGAGTATAATATACTCCTTCAGATATTTCTAAATTTGGTTTAATATTTGTTCTTTCAATAAATCTGTCTCCATTTTCAATATCTACTGGTATTTTAACAATATATTTTGAATTAGGTGGTATAATATATTTTTCGGACATATAATTTGGTTTGAAACTTAAAGGTATTATTACACCATTTTTTAGTATTAAAATTTTTTTATTAAGATCTTACTAAAATTGCAAGGGAATACAGGGAGTCTAATCCTAGTAATCCATCGAAATAATTATGAAATTTGAAGATTAAAAATCTTAAGTAGCCAGGTTTTTTAAATTCGTGAAAATTTGGTAAAATAACTTCTTTATTCAATTGGTGTTTATTAAAAACTGTATTAATTATTATAGGTTTAATTTGTCTTAAATCGTTGGGATGTATGAATTCTGGATTTATAAAAGAAGACGAAGACCCTGTATCAATTAAAAATTTAAGTGGTCTTCCAAAAGGAGAAGAAATATTAATGTAAGGTAGATTGGAACCGTGTTTATTGATATCTATGTATCCAATTGGTTCTGTGAGGCTGTTTGGAAAAAATTTTCATCGAAATTATGATGATTCTGATTTTTATTTTGGTAATCATAGAAGTCATCGAGATTTTGTCTATACGGTTGAGTCTCTGTAACATTATATAATTCTCTATTGTTCTGTGGTCTATTGAAATTATTTCTATTAGAAAAATTCTGTCTCATTTGGACAGTATTACCTGTAGAAACGTCCATTGGCTCAGGTTTAGGTTGGAAATTTGATTGAAATTGTCTTGGTTGATAATTATTTCTAAATTGATTATTATTTTGATATTGTCTAAATTGATTATTATTTTGATATTGTCTAAATTGATTATTATTTTGATATTGTTTTTGGAATTGATTAGGCTGTTGTTGTAAACGTTTAAAGTTGTTGTTTGGTCTGTTACGAGAAAGATTTTCGTTTCTATTTGATCTATCTTGATTATATGTTGAAAAATTTCTATTTGATTCAAAATTTGAATATGATATATTGTGCTCTTTCATGCAATAGGAGAATGCTTCTGCTAATGAAGTAGGTTGCATTGCTCTTATTGTTGAGCCAAGAGGTTCTTTTAAACCCGAAAGGAATGTATTTAAGCTCATTTCTTCATAAAGAGATTTTTTAGCATTTATTACATTTTGGTCTCTTTCGTGAATATTGACGTGATTCGTCATACTTCCGAATAACTCAATTACTTCACTATAAAATTGTTCGACAGTTTTATTATTCTGTTTTAATTTATGTAGGTCTTTAATTAAGGAGGTTTCATTCCTTTTGTCCGCGTAATGCAATATAAGGTTTTGCTTAATGTTATCCCAAATAAGTGGAGTGCCATACATATTTAGGATCTCATTAGCTGGACCGACAATTCTTATTGGCCATAACTTGTGCCACTTGTAACTGAAATTAGCGTTAAAATTTCATTGACATTGTCTAAAAAGTCATATAGTAACCTTGGGTTACCATCGAATTGAGGTAAATCTTTAATGGCGTCTGGTATTCTTAAATTGTTAAAAATATCTGTGGATGTAATTGCCCGAGGAGTACCAGGGGTAACAGGAATACCATTTTGTTCGTTAGCCATATTAAACAAAGAAATCGAACTATTTCCGGAAGTTTCGTTTAATGAATTACTTATTTCACACAAATGTTCTGGAGAATTTAACAAATTGTTCTCACAGATCGGTTCAAGATTATATCTAACTTTTGAAAAATTTCTAATAATATTTTTTAAATTTTCCAATCTTGGATAAGGTTCTTTTTTTATTTTGATTGGAGAGTTTTTATTAGGCATTAACCGATTTTATTTTTTAACAAGATTTTCTTATAATATTAAAATAAAATATATTGAACACAAAAATTTGGTAAAAAAAAATTTTTTTAGGATAATTTTTTAGGATATGTAAATTTTAATGAAAATATTTTTTTAATGGAAAAATTTTAATTCAAATTTTAATTTTCGTGATAATAATAATAAAAGATTTATTTACTTACAGTATTAAATTAACAAGTTTCATCATCTAGGTGCTTAAGAGTTGAAACTCACAAGTTTGTCCCAATTGGTATGTTGCTGTTTTTTGTTAACTGGATCTGGATTCAATTTGTGCCAATATTCCTTTGACTTTGTTTCTGGATCACACTTTTAGCACACACTTTTTTATTATTAGTTAAAGTTTACTTTTAATTTTATTTCAAAATTTCGATAATCCTTCGAGTTTCGATTAATAAAATTATATTCGCGATAAACCGTCGCTTTATAAACTTTTTAATAACACTAGGGACAGGACTTTGCACCTATCCTACCGACTGCGTCAAATAAGTTTGTTAATTACTTTATAAAAAAAACAAATCTTTTATTTAAAATTATTGTATTTATTAGTTACTTCTGCTGTTGTACAAGAATTAATGTTTTTAATTATAATATGTTCTGATTTATATATTAAAAAAGATGCAATGTCAGCTATTACACAATTTAATTAGTTCAATACAAATCATGGGAAAGTTATTATTAATTATTTCCCAATATAATAATTTAGCTGACGTTGCGTCTGTGTTTATAAAGGTAAATGAATTTAACAGGTAAAATTAGGTTAGTAAATATATTTCTTATGATTATGTTAGTTAATGTGTTGATTACGTAACTCCTGTGAGGGTACACAAATGTGCTGGATCTAGCCCATAGGTTTTGTGGGAACTATATAGAAACGAGGAAGAGTGTGATAGAGTAGACTGTGTCAACTCTGGGATACTCGTATGACCACTAGAAAAACATTACATCATTATTATTATAAACATTAATTACTTTTGGCAAAATTTCAAACATACTAACTTTATTAGGTGTAGTGTAATGCTTATATAAAAGAAGGAATTGTACGGCAGCTACTCGAACTCACTGCAGCAGAAACTTTGGCCATAAAACTAAACTATTTTTGGCAAAATTTCAGACACCCAGCATTAATAGATATTGCTCATATAAAAAAAGAAATTGTATGGCAGCTACCCGAACCCATGGACCAAAATGGCTGGATTTAAATAGCGATGACGGCTATTGCAAAAAATCGAATTTACGAAAATTTCAATATGCTAGTTCCTTTAGTTTTTCACTTTTGTAATAATTTTCAATTCAATTCAAAATTTTTCCCTTTTGTAATTGAATTGAAATAAATATATTTTCATTTATTTCAAGTTTTTTTGATTTTTAATATTTTAAAATAGATAAATTTTGTAAGAATTGTTAATATTTTTGAATTGATAAAATAATTAGAAAATGTTTTTAGTATTATAAAGTAAATTTGGTTAGCTATGTCTTACGATTAAACTAATAAAAGCTTTTATGGTTTTAAAATGACTCGTGGACTTCCCATTAAATTTGAACCAAATAGTCACCGACTAACTGTTTCTTTACGTGTTTATATATTTTTATAACAAAATTCAGAATAGTTTTTTAAAACAATGCAATTGATACAATTGAAAAAATCGATGGCTTAGGACGTCGGCCTTTCAATTTAAAAGTGTTGGTTCGAATCTCGTTCAGAGCATATTTTTTTTTTAAATTCATAATTTCTTTTTAAATCACCTCTTTTGATACCCGTGCATACATATATGACATCGGGTATATTAGATTTGCTCCTCCGTTTGTAACGCATCGATCTAGACGAGCTAGATATAGTGTCAAGGGTACGTATCGGCTCAGAATCGAAAAATAAGTCGATATAGCTATGTATGTCTGTCCGTCTGTCCTTCTGTCCGTCCGTCCGTCCGTCTGTGTGTCAGCACGATAACTCAAAAACTAAAAGAGCTACAGTTTTGAAATTTTCACAAAATATTTTTCAATCAATTTCTAGGTTCCCTATTTTTTTTGGTTAAGATCGGACCAAAACTTCGGGTAGCTCTCGAAAAACTAACTTTTTCAACTCCAACATTTTCATACAAAAATTTGAAATTTTGCTATGCATCTTGTATTTAACATGAAATTATATGAATTTTGTTTTTTTTGTTTTTTTGGTTTTTGTTTTTTTTGTAGATAACGATTTCGAGTTAGAATTTCATATGATTTAAATGATGCGTAGTTTATTTAAGATAAGCAAAAAAGAAGACAAAGATTTTTTTTAAGTAAATGGCTTATTGATATTGATAGATTGATAGATTATGAATATGATGATTATTATATGAATACTAGCTGTTGGCCCGTCACAGAATGACGGAATGTATGAAAGAAAAACTTTTTCTAATAAGAATTATTTCTAATTTCATTATATACATGTACATATATTTTATATCAATATTATTTTCTTAAATAAAGTCGGAACTGTTACATTTTGTAATACGTAGATTATTATTTCGATTCTAGTAATTGATACACAAAAAAAAAATGACTTATATAACTTCTTGTTGTTTCTTAAAAATTTGAAGATGAATAATAAGTTATGTAGTCTACCTTTTGTATGTTTTAAATTTGATAAAATTTCGGGGTCGTTAGTTCAAATCCCTTCTTGGTGAATTTTTTTTTTTAATTTCAATTAATTTTTTTTTATTCAATTACGTACTTGTTTAATTTAAATTCGACAAAATTGTTTGTTAAAAGATTTGAAATTTTTTTATATGTTTATTTTGTTTCAATAATGATCTATTTCTCCATCTACTAACTTAATGTAGACATATTTTTAAAATGTTACTAAGCTCTGTATATTGTTTCATAACCTTTGTTTAGATTCAAATCGAAATACTTGTATGTTGCCAACATTCTACAATGACCTACTCAACATGTTTAATTATGTACCTATTATTATGGACATAAAATTGAATTATGAATTGAGTTTTGCATTATCAATTTTTTGATTTTTTTTATTATACCCACCTAATTAAGTAAAAAAAATATATTTGCTTTGATTACTAAGGTGCAGTTCATTTAACTTTATTTCAGGGATGAGATGAGGGAAGCTTTGAAATTTCTTTGAAACATTGCTTGCTTCATTTACTTTCCAAATCAAAAAGCAAGCAACGCAACGCAACAAAATTTTTTTTTTGTTTATTTTTTTTTATTAAAAATTAATAAAATATTTTTTGGCCTGCTTACGATAATTTATGATATTTTATTTTCTAAAATAAAACACATTCAACAAAACATTAATATTTTATTTTTTAATAATTGAACACATCCAACAAAACACATTTAATTGAATGCGTTTGTTACACCTCATTCTAGACAAATATATTAATAATAATAATTATTTAATTCATAGGTCAAATTTTTTTTTTTAAGAAATACAATAAATTAATAGTTTTTTTCGTAAAAAAAAATTAAACGCGATTATTGCATCAAATTATATTAAAACAAAATTAAAAATGATAACTCCTAACAAAAATAAAAAAATTTAAATAAAATACTTAGAAGCAAATAAATGAAAATATTGTTTTCTAATGTTTAAGAATAGATTTTTCAGTTTTGAAAAATATAATAAGCAGTTAAATTTTCAAAATAATAATATCAACGAACAGTCTCTTGACTTAAGAATTTTCACTTTTAAACTTTAAACACTTTAACTATTAATTGCGTCTTTTTTCACAACAAAATGTCAATAATTTAGTCACAAATATTTAAAAAACCTTAAATAAGATTAAACTTATTTAGTCAATAATATTTTAAATTGTTAAAACTAATAACCAAATCAAAATCAAAAATTTTTAATTTTTACTTTAGTCAAAAGAATTAATTTCCAAAAAGACTTTCCAAAAGAAGTATAAAATTATACTGAAATATTCTAATTCAAACGATGAAAGTTTTGAATACATACATATTGCATTTTTATTGATACATAGTTATAATATCAATTTTTTTTCAAATTCTAATATTCAAAATATAAATAGTAAATAACAAGTAAAAAATTGTTAGAATAGGAGAAGGTTAGAGGGCGAAGGAAAATAAAATAGCAGATTAGCATCAGAATCAGATATACAAGAAAGAAGAATCTACGCACTCTTTTCTAAACTCACTTTTCTCTTAAACATTATTTTCTATTTAAAAAATGTTTGGCATAAAAATTTAATAACACTTGTTACATATAATCAAATTGTTTATGTAAGTAGTGCATACCTAAATAGAAACAAAAAGAAAAAAAAATACCTACACAATAAAATTAATACCATATTTGATTTTTTCGTGTGACAAATAATAAAACTAAAAAATTAAAATTATTGTATATAGAATGTGTATATATGGTTACAATTATATTTTTTTGAAAAACATTTTTGAATTTTGTTATAAAAATAATAACAAAAAGAAAGAAATGAATAAATTAAAATTTCTTATATAAAAGGATTTTGTTACAAAAAGAATGATAAAAAAAAGACGAATTCAAAAATAAACGAGGAAGATTATAGTTGCCCTTGTCAACTTTTAGATACCCGTGCATACCCACTATGGTGTATAAAATAAACCGTAATATACTTATACATTTAACTCATTACTCCATAATTTTGACGTAAAAAAAAAAAAAAAAAAATTAAAAAAAAAAAATATCACAAAAAATAAAACAAAATTTTCAATCATTGTCCCATAACTTTAGCTTAAAAAAAAAAAAAAAAAAAATTAACAAAAAAAAAAAAAATTAACAAAAAAAAAAAAATCACAAAAAAAAAAACAAAATTTTCATTCATTGTCCCATAACTTTAGCTTAAAAAAAAAAAAAAAAAAAAAAACAAAAAACAACCAAAAAAAAAAAAATGGCTCACCCTAAAATTCCGATGGTCCGAGTGATGTCCAACTTTGCCAACTAACTTGCCCTATTACTTTACCTGCCCAATTTTAATTTTAACCTTGTAGCTTCATTAGATTCGCAGTTATTGAATCGAAAACTTTGTATGGCAGCCCCCCAAAATGGGGCCGTAACATTTTGAAACTTCATATAAGTGCTCGATTCATTATATAAATAACCGTTTGTAATTTTTATCGTCGTAGTATAATTAGTTTTGAAGAAATTCATATTGGTGCAAATAAGTTGTATGGCAGCCCCCCGAAAATGGGGCCCTAAAAATTTTAAACTTCATATAAGTGCTCGATTCATTATATAACTAACCGTGTGTAATTTTCAGCATCGTAGTATAATTAGTTTTGAAGAAATTCATATTGGTGCAAAGAAGTTGTATGGCAGCCCCCCGAAAATGGGGCCCTAACATTTTGAAACTTCATATAAGTGCTCGATTCATTATATAACTAACCGTGTGTATTTTTCATCCGCGTAGTATAATTAGTTTTGAAGAAATTTATATTAGTGCAAAGAAGTTGTATGGCAGCCCCCCGAAAATGGGGCCCTAACATTTTGAAACTTCATATAAGTGCCGGAGTCATTATAAAACTAACCGTGTGTAATTTTTATCCCCGTAGTATAATTAGTTTTGAAGAAATTCATATTGGTGCAAAAAAGTTGTATGGCAGCTCCCCGAAGCCTTGGTCCGATTTTAACCAAAAACAATAGGGAACCTAGAAATTGTCTAAAAATGACTTTGTGTGAATTTCAAGACTCTAGCCCTTTTAGTTTTTGAGTTATCGTGCTGACACACGGACGGACGGACGGACGGACGGACGGACGGACGGACGGACGGACGGACAGACACACATAGCTAGATCGACTAATTTTTCGATTCTGAGCCGATACATACCCTTGACACTATATCTAGCTCGTCTAGATCGATGCGTTACAAACGGAGGAGCAAATCTAATATACCCGATGTTCATATATATATGCACGGGTATAAATATTTCTGCCACAACATGGATTTGAACCGGGACGTATTACTCATTAATAGTCTAGCGCCCTAACCACTGTACCATACTCTGATTAATAATTTGATAACATTTTGTTTGTTTTGTATTTAGTTTCTATTTAGTTATTAAGTTTGAAAATATTATATATGTAAATTCAAAAAATATGTATAAATGTTGGTGAGATGAGGTATGCTGTTTACATTTTGCATTAATGAAAATTAAATTGTATTTTGTTTTTGCATTTAGTTTCAATGTATTTCTATATATAAAATTTTTTGCATTTAGTTTCAATGTGTTTCATTTATAAAATTTTTGGTAACAGAATTGAATAACTTGTTGCATATAATCAAATTGTTTATGTAAGAGAGAGTAAATAGTGCGTACCTAAATAGAATCAAAAAGAAAAAAAAAAATTCCTAGTCAAAAAAATTAATACTATATTATTTGATTTTTACGTGTATGACAAATAATAAAAAAAAAAAATTTAAAATTATTGTATATATTTATTAAAATAAATGAGAGTTTTCTATAAAATTTTTTATAGAATAAGAGTTTCGCACATAAAAATTATTATATTTAATTACAAAAAGAATAAATAAGAAAAAAAAAAGATGAACTTAAAAAAAAAACATTTTGTTTGTACGAGTATAAATATGCCCTGACTAAGATTTGAACCGGCACTTTTCTTTAAAAAGGCCGACGTCCTTACCACTAAGCCATCGATGTAACATTTCTTGCTTCGTTTTTATTTTTTGTTTTCTTGTTTTCGCATTTAATTTTAAATAGAAAAATAAATTATAAATGTAAATGTAGGTGAAGTGAGGGGAAGTGTGTACATTTTTTAATAATGAATATTAAATTGTTTTTTTTTTTTTTGCATATAGTTTCAATGTATTTCTATATTATATAAAATTTTTGTCATAAGAATTTAAATACTTTTTAAATATAATCAAATTGTTTATGTAAATAATGCGTACCTAAATAGAATCAAAAAGAAAAAATTAATACGATATTTGATTTTTTCGTGTGGCAAATAATAAAACAAAAAAATTAAAATTATTGTACATAAAATATGAATAAATGAATAAATTAAAATTTCTTATATAAAAGGATTTTGTTACAAAAAGAATGATGAAAAAAAAAAGACGAATTCAAAAATAAAATAGCTTTCCTGTAATATGGATTTGAACCGGGATCTTTTTATTAAAAGTCTAGCGCCCTAACCACTGTACCATACAGTGATTAATAATGTGCTAACATTTTTTTGTTTTGTATTCAGTTTCTATTTAGTTATTAAGTTTAAAAATATTATATAAATTCAAAAAATATGTATAAATGTTGGTGAGGTGAGGTGTTCTGTTTTTAGTTTCAATGTATTTCTATATATAAAATTTTTTGCATTTAGTTTCAATGTATTTCTATTTAAAAAATTTTTGGTAACAGAATTGAAATATTAACTTGTTACATATATATAATCAAATTGTTTATATACCAGTAAATAGTGCGTACCTACGAAGAATCAAAAAGAAAAAAACAAAAAAAAATACCTAGTCAAAAAAATTAAACCATCATATTATTTGATTTTTACGTATATGCCAAATAATTTAAAATTATTGTATATATACCTAGCATATGTATTGTTTTGTAACACATTTTTGAATTTTAAAATAAAAATAATAACAAAAAAAAAGAAATTAATAATTATTAAAATAATAAATGCGAGTTTTCTGTAAAATTTTTTATAGAATTAAAAAAAAATAAAAAAACGTTTTGCCCCAAGATGGATTTGAACCCACAAATTTCTATTAAAAGCTTACTGCCTTAACCACTGCACCATGTAATGAATAATAATATGGTAACATTTTGTTTATTTTCTATTTAGTTTGTATTTTTATTTTCTAAAATAAAACACATCCAACAAAACACATTTAATTGAATGCGTTTGTTACACCTCATCCTAGACAAATATATTAATAATTAATAATAATGATCATATAAAGTTGATTTTGCTTAAGTTTAATATATTGGTGAATTAAAAATTATTTATAAGAGATAGAATTGAAAAATTAGAGCAAGAGTTTTGAAAATCACACAAAACATTTTTCGGACATTTTTGAGGTTCCCTATTCCTTTTGTTTAAGACCAGATCAAGGTTTTGGGGAGCTGCCACACAACTTCTTTGCACCAATATGAATTTCTTAGAAACTGATTATACTACGAGGATGAAAATTACACACTATTAGTTATATAATGGATCGAGCACTTATATGAAGTTTCAAAATGTTACGGCTCCATTTTCGGGGGGCTGCTATACAACTTCTTTGCACCAATATGAATTTCTTGGAAACTGATTATACTACGAGGATAAAAATTACCCACTTTTAGTTATATAATGAATCGAGCACTTATATGAAGTTTCAAAATGTTACGGACCCGTTTTCGGGCAGCTGCCATACAAAGTAATCAATTCGATAACTGTGAATCTAATGAACCTACGAGGTTAAAATCAAAACTGGGCAAATAAAGTAATAGGACAAGATAGTTGGCAAAGTTGGACATCACTCGGACCAACTTTTAGGGTGGGCTATTTTTTTTTTTTTTATGGGATAATAAGTTAATCAAAAATTATGGGATACCTAATAAGTTAAATTTTTTTTAAACTATTTTACTTTCTTATATTTTTTTTTGTAAAATTTATAATAGCGGTTAGGGGGTATGCACGGGTGTCTAAAAGTTGGCAAGGGCAACTAGAATCTTCCTCGTATTCTTTGAAACTAAATGCAAAAACAAAAAAACAAAGAAATTAATGTTCCATCGATGACTTAGTGGTTAGGACGTCAAACTTTACTCAAAACGTCCTGATTCAGATCCAGGTCGGGTCATATCTTATTTATAATAAATTCATCGTTTTTTTAATTAATCTCTTTGTAATTAAATATATCTATTTTTTACATGAAAACTTTTTATTCTATAGAAAATTTGACAGAAACTTTTATTTATTTTAAAAATTATTCATTTTTTTTTATTTTTATAATAAAATTCAAAACGAAATTCCTTTCAAAACAATACAATTGATACCATAGCAACTATAAAAATTTTCAAAAAAAACAATTTAGACAAACAAAAAATCGATGACATAGTGGTTAGGACATCGGCCTTTTAATTAAAAAGTGCGGGTTCGAATCTCGTTCAGAGCATATTTTTGTTTTAAATTCATCTTTTTTATACCCTACACCTATAGAATAGGTAAAGGGGTTTATTAACTTTTGTATGGTGTTTGTAACCACCTAAAGGAAGCGAGCTAGATATGGAAAATTATATATATTTGTGATCAGCGTGACCGCCTGAGACGATATAGCCATGTCCGTCCGTAGGCACGGTAACTCAAAAAACAATAGAGCTATCTTGATGAAATTTTAACTGTAAGTTACTAGGACTGAAAGTACGGCGGGGATTACATATGGGCGAAATCGGCCCATGGGTTTAGATTCTGGACCTTTTAATCGATCGAAGGGCTAACGAACATATATAAAAAAACACGATAACTCAACAACTAATGACGCTATCTTCATCAAATTAGTGTTGTAGGTTACTAGTAATGAAACTACTTCGGGGATTGCGCAAGGTCGGGATTGGACCATGGGTTCGGAACCTAGAACTTTTTGATCGAATTTAGGACAAACTAAAATTAATAAAGATAGTAACTTGAAAAAATGTAGAAACTTCCAATATGCCACATGGGTGTTTCTTACTATCTCTTGCGTGTTCCCCTAATTTGGGATCAATTGGAGTGGTGGTTCAGTACCCCTCTCAGACCCCCCAAGTTTTAAAAGCTTATAATCGAAATTACTAAAAATAGATACTTAAAATAAAGATAGACCGTTCAAATTGTGTGCAAGAGTTAACTAGTACTATAAGTACAGCGCGGACTGCATAAGGGCGAAATCAGTCCAAGGGTTCGGATTCTGGACCTTTTAATCGGTGTCAGGGCTAACGAACATAAATAAAAAATCACGATAACTCAACAGCTAATGGGGCTATCTTCATGAAATTTGTGCTGTAGGTTATTGGTAATGAAACTACGGCGGTGATTACGTACGATGAGGATTAGACAATGGGTTCGGAACTTAGAACTTTTTGATCGAATTTAGGCCAAACTAGCATAATTCCGAAACCAATGAAGACAGAACCTCCAAATTTGGTATCAAGATGTCCCTTCCTATTTCCTAAGTGTCTTGGAAATTTGGGCCCCATTGGAGTAGTGGGTCGGAGACCAGCCACTCAGTTCCGAAGACCTTAAATCATATCTTTAAAATTAATAAATATAGCAATTTTAAAAAATATAGAAGCTTCAAATTTGGCACAAGGACGTTCTTTACTATTCCTTGTATGCCCGCCTAATTTGGAATCTATTGGAGTGGTGGTTCAGTACCCCTTTTAGACTTCCAAATGTTAAAAAGCTTATAATCGAAATTACTAAAAATAATAACTTAAAATTAATATATAACGTTCCACTTGTGTACAATGGTTAACTAGTATTGAAAGTATGACGGGACTGCATATGGGCGAAATCGTACCATGGTTTCGGGTTCTGGAACCCTTGACAAGTTCAAGGACTAAAAAACATATATCTTAAAAACACCATAACTCAAAAAATAATGCCGGTATTTTGATGAAATTTAAACTCTAGGTTACTATTAATGAAAGTACCATGGGAATTGGTTCTGGTCGAGTTTAATTTCAAAGCCAAAGAATATATTTCCTATGTCCTATGTGTCTCCGAAATCTAGACTTAATTGTAGTGGTTCAGCTATGTTCAAAGGTACTTGCTGCATTGATGTAAAATTTATTTGAATATTTAAATGAATTATATGAAAAGGCCAAATTTGTAATTGTATTTTAGAAATACATTTATTGCATATTTTGCGTTTATAAGCTTTTCTATTAGGTATATAAACTAACCATTTAAAATAATTGCAATTTTTAAAAATTTGGATTATTAAATATATTATGCTTTGATTATCTTTTTATCACAAAATTTAATAATTAGAATTTTTTCATTTTGTAATTGAATTGGAATAAATATATTTTCATTTATTTCAAGTTTGTTTGTTATACCCGTATGACTATATAGTCCAAGGATATAATAAATTTGCCATTACGTTTGTGACGCAGAGAAGGAGGGGGGGTAGATATAGACTCAAGTGTATGGATCGGATCAGAATCGAAAAATAAATCGATTTAGCTATGTATGTCCGTCCGTCCGTCCGTGTGTCCGTCCGTCCGCCCGTCCGTCATCACGATAACTCAAAAAAAAAAGGAGCTAGGATTATGAAATTTTCACAAATTCGTTTTTATGCAAAAAACGGAATCGAGTTTTAAATTCAGCCATTTTGGTCCACGGGTTCGAGTACCTGCCATACAACTTCTAATTTTATATGAGCATTACTCTATACCTATGGAAGCTGCGTGTCTGAAATTTTGCCAAAAGTAGTTTAGTATAATGGCCAAAGTTACTGCAAAATTTGGTTGGTCTACTGCAGAGGGTTCGAGTAGCTGGTATACAACTCCTTCTTTTATATGAGCTTTACACTACACCTGATGAAGCTGGGTGTCTGAAATTTTGCAAAAAATAGTTTAGTGTAATGGCCAAAGTTACTGCAAAATTTGGTTGGTCTACTGCAGAGGGTTCGAGTAGCTGCCATACAACTCCTTCTTTTATATGAGCATTACTCTACACCTAATAAAGCTGAATGTTTGAAATTTTGCCAAAAGTAATTAACCGGATGATATAATGTATATGTTACGGTCATACGGGTATCCCAGAGTTGACACAGTCTACTCTACTACACTCTTCCTCGTTTTTTATTATTTAATATTTTTAAATAGATAAATTATTAGGATTTTGTAATATTTTTTAATAGATAGTGTAATTAGAAAATGTTTTTAGTATTATAAAGTCAATTTGGTTAGCTATGTCTTACGATCAAATTAATAACAGCTTTTATGGTGTTAAAATGACTTATGGATATGTCCTTAAATTTGAACCAAATAGGTGTAGGGTATTTCTAAGTCGGTTGCACCGACTGACTGTTTCTTTACTTGTTTCAATTAATATTAGGATGCTTTTTTAAATTCATCTATTTTAAATTTTGATGTATTTGCATTAACTTAACTGCGGTTTAATCCAACCGTATTGGGCTTAGGAAAAATCTTACACGGTTTTTAGAAAGGATAGATATTCTAATCTATCCGATTACCCTAATGGTGTAGTTCCTAAAGGAGGTGGAGTTTTAATTGCGGTAAAAAATAATTTTAAAGCAAATCAAGTCAATGTCCTGGATTAGAGGAACTTGAATCTTGTTAACTGTTATATTCCTCCTTCGTCTGATTCTGATATTTATACTTCTGAAGGTAAAACGATAGATTTTATAGAGCAAAATTTTATGGTTCCGAAACATATTAGGACCGAATGTGAATATGTATTTATTGATAAATTAAATACTAATTATTTGCAACAAGTCACAGAAATTTGTAACTTTCAGGGTAAACAACTTCATTTAGTGTTTACTTGTGAATGGAACAATTTAATTTTCTGCGAAAATAACTTCCCTTTAATAGGTATTGATAAGTTTTATCCACCATTAAGTTTTACTCTTTCTTTTTTCAAAAAAAAGAAAAAAAATTCACCAATCAATTCTGATTATTCTAATTCTTATAGTTTTAATTTTAACAAATCTAACTTTGCTGCTTTAAATGAATTCATTAGTTCCATTTTTATTCTGTATTTAATAATACAGATGTTAATATAATGACAAAAAAGTTTTATGAAGTTATTTTTGAAGGCTTTTGGCAATTTGTACCAAAATCTAAGAAGCGAAAACCATTATTAAGTCCACCATGGTTCAATTCGGATTTTAGAAAACTCAGAAAAAAAAAGAATAAAGCTGGGCGTTGTTATCTTAAATCGAAGAATTCGCATGATTATAATAGATTTAAAATTCTTTTTGATGAATTTAAATTATTGTCTGAATTAGTCTATAATGAACTTATTTCTACAAGTAATTAATTTCTAAAAATTAATATCAAATCCAAAATGCTTCTGGAAATTTGTCAATTCCAAGAGGAAAAGTGACCAGTTTCCTTCTCATATGAAGTATAGTGGTGTTTCAAGTAATGATTCTAAAAAAATATCTAATTTCTTTCGTGAATATTTCTGTTCTTCTTATAGTAATTCTATTTTTACACCAAATTATAATGATTTCTCTCATTTGGATACTTTTCCGAAAACTACTTGGTCTAATATAAATATTAATGAAAGTGTAATTAAAATGTATTAAAATGGGTTGGGTTGAAATGGGTTGGTATTTAGACAAACTTGGGAATCATAATCTTCCCGGACTTGATTGTATTTCGGAAATTATACTTAAAAAGTCTTCAAGTGTTTTGGCTATTCCTCTTTCAATACTGTTTAACTCTTCTTTAAATTCAGGAGTTTTCCCTTCTATTTGGAAACACTCATATGTTAGACCTATTCATATAAAAAAAGTCAAAAATGAAATTATTAATTATCGACCAATTGTGAAATTTTCTTCTCTTCCAAAACTGTTCGAATTAATAATGTATGATTCTATTCACAGTCACTGTAAATCTTTTTTGGTTCATAATCAACATGGATTTATGGATAAAAAATCAACAGTTACTATTCTTGTTGAATCAGTTTCAACTTATAAAAAAAATTTAGAAGAAAGTTTTCAAACAGATGTTATCTTTAAAGATTATAGTAAAGCATTTGATGTTTTACCACATTCTATAATACTGATAAATCTGAAAAAACTTGGTTTCCCAGATATTTTTGTGAAATGGGTTGTCTCATATTTATCTGGTAGGACCTACAGTGTTTTATTTAGAAACATCATTTCTAAACTTTTTAACGCCAGTTCCAGAGTTCCACAAGGCGGTCACTTACGTCCTCTTTTATTTTAATCTCCGTAAACGATTTTTCTTCAGTTATTGTTAATAATGAGCCTTAAATATATGCAGATGACATAAAAATTTTTAAGAAAATTGAGTCTCTAAATGATGATTTACTTTTACAAAATGATTTAGATAATTTTTTTAATTGGTGTAAAAACAATAATCTTCTTCTAAATGTAAATTAATGTGCACTTATGTGTTTCACACGTCGTTTCAATCCGATTTGTTTTAATTATTGCTGGAACGGATTTAGCATTTCTAAAACGAATTCTATTAAAGACCTAGGCGTTTACTTCGATGATAAGCTTAATTTTAAACTTCATTTCTGCTATATTATAAATAAAAAGAAAAGGTCTAAAGAAATTAATGATCCTTATGTTCATTAATTAAATCTTTATATTCTTGTCTTGTTAGACCTAATTTAGAATATGCTAGCCAAGTTTGGTCACCATTTAACATATTATTAACCATTTAGTACATATTAATAGGATGGAGACGGTGCAAAGAAATTTTTTTTTGATTTTTTGAGAAATCTTCAATGGTCAAACCCGCTGATCTTACCTTCTTATGAAAATAGGTTGAATTTAATTCACTTGAAAACTTAATGAAGAATTGCTGATGTTATTTTTATTACTGAAGTTGTAAAAGGTAACATTTCTTCTCCTCAAATCCTCAATAACATTAAAATTAATTCAAAGGAGGAAGAGTGTAGTAGAGTAGACTGTGTTAACTCTGGGATACCGCATGACCGTAATATAACCATTATATTATTCGGTTAATTACTTTTGGTGAAATTTCATACCTACAGCTTAATTAGGTGTAGTGTAATACTCATATAAAAGCAGTAGTTGTATGGCAGCTACTAGAACCCTCTGCAGCAGACCAACCCAATTTTGCATTAACTTTGGCCTTTACACTAACCTATTTTTGGCAAAATTTCAGACACCCAGCTTCATTAAGTGTGGTGTAATGCTCATATAAAAAACGAAGTTGTATGGTAGGTACCCGAATCCATGGACCAAAATGGGTGGGTTTAAATAGCGATGACGGCTTTTGCAAAAACACAAATTTACGAAAATGTCAAGATGCTAGCTCCTTTAGTTTTTGAGTTATCGTGCGGACGGACATACTATATAGTCATACGGGTATAGTAATCGTTTACATAATACTAATTTATTTACGTTAAGTTTTCATAGAACAAATTATGGCAATTATGAACCGATTCATAGGATGTTGAAAATGGGTAATAAACAGAAGAACAATATCGATTTCACACTTTCAAAACAAACACAAACACTTAAATTGTATAAATAGAAATATAAAATCTTTTTTTATACCCGTTATGACTGTATAGTCAAAGGGTATAATAAATTTGCAATTACGTTTGTGACGCAGAGATGGAGGAGATGTATATATAGACTCAAGTGAATGGATCGGTCAGAATCGAAAAATAAATTGATTTAGCTACAAAAATACTTGAAATTTGATATTTTGCTATCTATTTGTAATATAGGAAAATATCCAGAGTAGTATAGATATGGGGTTTCTGCGGCAGTCAAAATCAGCTGATTGGTTTTTGACAGTTGTTTGTGTCTTGGAAAATGTTTTTTAATAAGATTTTTGGAGTTGTTTGTGTCTTGGGAGTGATTTTTAATAGGATTTTATTATTGATGAGTGTTTTGGGAATGATATTTGTATGTTGTTAGTAGGTTTTGAATAGATGTCGTTAGTAGTGGGGGAATGGGAAAAATAGTAAGTTTAATGGGAAGTTAATGAGAATATCTAATATGTTGTGTTGTTGGTAGATGTCGTTAGTAGTGGGGGAATGGGAAAAATAGTAAGTTTAATGGGAAGTTAATGGGAATGTTTAATATGTTCTGTTGTTGGTAGATGTCGTTAGTAGTGGTGGAATGGGAAAAATAGTAAGTTTAATGGGAAGTTAATGGGAATGTCTAATATGTTCTGATGTTGGTAGAAGTCAGAATTTTTGAGTGAATGGTATTAATGCGGGAATGTAGTAAGAATTATAAAAAAGGGGTGAAAAGATCAGTTTAATATGAAAAGGAATAAAAAAGTCAATTTAATATGAAAACGTAGTTTTTGAAAGTTGTTTGTGTCTTGGAAAAAGATTTTTAAAAGGATTTTACGAGTTGTTTGTGTATTAGAAGTGATTTTTAATAGTATTTGATTGAGCTGTTAGTGTCTTGGGAAATGATGATTTTTAATGGATAGTTAAAAGGAATTTTTATTGAAATTTAGTAGATATCACTATTTTTGCAAAATTGTATTGTATACGGAATTTTAGAAATTATTAGGAAATAAATAAAAAATAAAAAAGGGGTGAAAAAAAAAGAAAGAAAAGATCAGTTTAATATGAAAAAGAATAAGAAAAAAAAAAAAGTGAGTGGTGGTTAAACTTTAATATAATATTTTGCAATTAAAGTTTTAGGAATGAGGGGGAGCGAGAAAAAAAATTTTTTTTTGTTATAGTAAAAATAGTATAAATGAAAATGACAAATTCTTTAACTATTTTAAAATATTGTCCCCCATATTAATTTTAAAACAAAAGACAGTTAAAATGCAAAATATGTGGTTTGCAATATTAAAGTTTTTTTTTTTTTTTTTTTTTTTTTAATATGATTAAGGGAAGGTATTAAATTTCGTGATCATTACTTTACATTACTGTTCGTGTAGACAAAGAAAATGAAAATCCGTTAAAAATTCTAATTATATCTAATTAGTGTATTTCATACAAGTAGAAAAAAGAGGTGAAAATAACAGTATGCGTATTATAGATAACAAATGGAAAATATTATCCTCCTCTATACTAGTTTTAAAACAAAAGACGGTTAAAATGTAAATATGATGATCTACAAAGGAAAATAATATATAGTATGTAATATAGGAAATATTTCTTGTATGCAAATTTGATGAGTTTAATATGAAAAAGGGGGAAATAAAAAGGGATGAAAACGTTAAAGTTAAATTTTGAATTAAAAATTATCAACTTTTTAATGTATTGTTGTTTTTTAAAAGAAAAAGTTTGTTATTTTTTTTTTTTTTACAGGTGGTTGTGGTTAAACTTTAATATTATATTTTTAACAACTTTTTTTATAATTCTTACTGATCATAGACAAAGGAAAATATTATAGTACAGGCAAAAATTTTTTTTATTTTAATATAAATTTGTTGTTCCATAGGAAATGAAATTTAATATTAATTAGCGGTTAATCTTAAATTTTAATGTTAGCTATACACTTATTGTTTTTAAAGGTGCTTTATTGTTTTTAAAAGAAAAAGTTCGTTAAAATCAATATATACTAAGTACATATGCTTAATTTTGAAATATTATGATCCTACTAGTTTTAAAACAAAAGACAGCAAAAATTATGTAAATATGATGGCAAATATAATATATATAGGAAAATATTCATAAGATTCGCAATACTATAGTTTTTTAATATGATTAAGGGGAGGTATTAAATTTCGAGATCATTACTATACATGTTAACGACTTTTTTCATAATTCTTACTGATTATAGACAAAGGAAAGTAGGTACTAAAACAAAATCTAAATGTTCACCAAAAGTTTTGTATAAATATCCATGACTTTTTCATAAATTTATCAGTCAAAAAGTAAATATGGACTTTATTAATCAATTTAATAAAAAATTTTGTCCAGAGACAATTTTTAAATTGTCCCAAATGAGGATTAACAAAAATTATAACATCTTTGATGCAAACTTGGAGAACACGAAGTATGGAATGCGGCTCGTACTATCGTTGAGCAACAGGCGATTGCTCTACTTACCAGAACGTTTTGCCAACATAAATTTAGAAGAGCTTGAAGAGCTTAAGACGGGAAACTTTTCCATTATTAACCTGGGGAAGGACACCAATAAGCTATTTAGCTTAAAATTGGCTGACTATGTCGTGGAGGAGACCCAGTCCGAGGAGGACTGGGATGAGGAGGATGAGGTTCAACAAGCAGATTACAAATTATAAAAAAATTATTAAAAAAAAAAAAAAAAAAAAAAATATAAAATATAAAAAATTTCTTTTCATTAATTTAGGGTTTTTATTTTACAGCTTCTTAAGATACTTGAAATCTGGAGTTCCGGTTTCAGATTCTTCGCCCTAGGTTTTTTATTTTACAGCTTCTAAAGAGACTTGAAATCTGGAGTTCAGATTTTAGATTCTTTGCCCCTCGCTTTGAACCCTTGATTATGGTTCTTTTATTTTTGAAGGAATGTCATAATGTAAATAGTTGTAGACAGAAACGAGGAAGGGTGTAGTAAAGTAGACTGTGTCAACTCTGGGATACCCGTATGACCGTAACATATACATTATATCATCCGGTTAATTATTTTTGGCAAAATTTCAGACACCCAGCTTCATCAGGTGTAGTGTAAACCTCATATAATAGAAGGAGTTGTATGGCAGCTACTCGAACCCTCTGCAGTAGACCAACTAAATTTTGCAGTAAATTTGGCTATTACACTAAACTATTTTTTCAATTCGACATAAAAAACCCTTTAAAAAAATGAAACTAAAAAAATTATAAAAATGTAGCTACTATGTTGCATAAAACTATAAGAATAAAACAAAACGTAAATCTATAATTCTAGTAAAACATAGCCAAATTAAATATATAATAAAATAAACAAAAATAAATTATTGAATATTTTTCATTGTTTAACAAAAGCTGATCCACCTGTTCCACTTCAAGATTCAATGCTTTAGTGACAAGTTGAAGGGTGTGGAAAAAAAGATAAATTAGAAATTTTTAAACATTTTAAATGAATAAAGAGATAAATTAGAGTAAAATTTTAATTTTATGGCTCTGTATAAAGTATTGAAAACCTAATCTATTTAAAATTTTCTGAGAATTTAATAATTTATTAGTTAAAATTTATGAAAATAAAACGACAACTTACCGCTCAAATTTAAAATTGAATATTTCTTTTAAAACTTTTTGGCTTTAACGGCTTTAACTTTTTAACCCTTTTGAAACTAGAAACCGCAATTTAATAGGTAATTTCACAATGAAACGGCAAGACACCGAGGGTTAAAATATAAAACCCCAGCCAATGAAAATAATACTATGAAAAAATTAACTACACTATCTTTCAGTGTTTTTTTATCCCGTATGGCTGTAGGCCAAAGGGTATAATAAATTTGCCTTTACGTTTGTGACGCAAAGACAAAAAGAAGAAGAGGGATAGGGGAAGAGTAGATATAGATTCGATATTTAAATCCAGCCATATTGGTCAATGGGTTCGGGTAGCTGCCATACAACTTCTTTTTTCAAATGAGCATTTCTCTGTACCTATTACAGCTGCGTGTCTGAAATTTTTCCAAAAGTAATTAATGTTTAAAATAATGATATAATGTTTATATAACGGCCATACGGGTATCCCAGAGTTAACAGAGTCTACACTACTACACTCTTCCTCGTTTTAACATAAAATCATATTAAAATATAAACACATATGTAAATGAATACAAACATACATTTCAATACACTTGACTTGATCAACACATCTATTGATCATATTGTATATTAAAAAGATTATATAATTTTTGGTGTTGCCATATTGAAAAACTAATGTAATTTCTTGTTTTATCAACATATAAGATTTTAAAAACTTACATATAAAAACTTTAAAGAATTACTTTTTCTAAAAGTTATGTAAGATTTGGAAATTATTTTTTGAATATATAAAATATTTAAAGTATAACTTATATTATAATTTAATTATAATAAATATTATAATTTAAAATATAAAATATTAATACAACAACGAAAATTATTTGTTAAAATTCCTAAAACTACTATTCAGTTATAAATTTATAAAATATATTTTTTAATTTTATTTTATGATTTAGAGCGTGATTTAGATTTTTTTTTAAATATTGAAATTTATAAAACTTAAATTAAAAAAAAATTAATTTTTTAGTCATGCAAATGATATGGCAATATTGCATTCATTTACATACACATCTTCATAAAAAAAAAAAAAAAAAAAAAAAAAAAAATATTATATGACGATATACTTGTTAAATGGTTTTAGTTTGATACTTGGTTAAATGGTTTGATACAAAATCAAAATTCTAAATTATAACTAGTAAATAAGTTTTATTTGAAAAAAGTAATAAAAAAATAAAAGAAAACAGAGTTTATTTTAAAATTTTTTTGTATGAACTTGTATTTTATCATTAAAATTTAATAATCTTATTATTTTTATATTTGAATATAATCTTATATTTTTATATACATATTCCACATATTTTTTGATACCTAGAAAAACTATAAAGGCAAACTCTATGAATAGTGCAAAAAAGCATTAGTGAGAAAGAGATATCATATGGGGCAATGGTTTTAAGAAAAATTAAGAGAAATCTTATTGACATTTTTTGTTCTACTTGCTTTATCTCTATATGTAAAATTTTTGATGAGATTAATAGGAAAGTGATAATGAATTAATATGATTTTAAAGTGAAGTTAATGGAAGGTGTTTAGATGTATGGTGTTTGTAAATGTCGCTATTTTGAGTGAATGTGATTAATAGGAAGATTAATGGGAAGTTAATGGGAATATATTCTGATCTTAGTAGATGACACTATTTGTCAGTATATAATTATTAATTAGTATGGATATTAATATGAATTTAATGGAAAGAATAAAAACCAAATAATTAGGTAAATAATAAAAAAACGAAAAATAGAGTTAAAAGATCAGTTTAATATTAAAAGGAATAAGAAAAGAATGAAAATATGAGTTTAATATGAAGAAGGAGAGACTGGTTGATATTGTTTATGGAATTAAAAAGGGATGAAAACGTTAAAGTTAAATTTTGAATTAAAAATTATCAACTTTTTAATGTATTATTGTTTTTTAAAAGAAAAAGTTCGTTATTTTTTTTTTACAGGTAGTTGTGGTTAAACTTTAATATTTTATTTTGCTGCAAAATAGTAAATGATAATTTCTTTAACTATTTTGAAATATTATGATCTTACTAGTTTTAAAAAAAAAGACAGTTAAAATGCAAAAATTATGTTAATATGATGGAAAATATAATATAGGTATATAGGAAAAATTTCTTCTTCACAAGATTCGCAGTACTATATAGTTTCTTTTAATATGATTAAGGGGAGGTATTAAATTTCGATATCATTTCTAAACATCAATAATATAATTATATGTCAACAATATATAGTAAAGTATTAATAAAAAGATATGAACCATTCTTTATAGAATAAAATTAATAGCTTAATAAATAATTAACAACTATATCTATATATATATAAAAGCGAAACTTTGTTTGTTTGTTTGTATGTAGCAAATAGACTCATATGCCAATTTTCATGAAAATTTGTAAACCCATGTCAGCCCGACGATTGGCAAAAAAAGATTTGGTATTAAATTACGTCCAATTTTGTGCAATACTACTTTGCCCAAAAAGAAAGTTAAGTTCCATTAACCCATTAGAGCACAGTGGCTTTTTATAGATTTTTACGTTACTTAATTATAAATTAGAAACGATTTGACCCGTTGACTTCAAATTTTATACGCGTGAAGCAACTTGCAAATGAAGTTGAGTCTGCTAACAGTCGGCCCTACGATTGATCAACAAAACTGTTTGGAAGTAAATTACGCATTTGGAAAGTAGTTTGTACTGCTTTGAATTACAGAAAGTTTCAAAAATTACTAGAATAATCCTAGAAAAGTCGTTTTAAAAAAATTGCTTTCATACATTTTAAAATTTAAAGTAAACCGTGTATAATTTTTGTGTTAACTTTTTCCAGTATCATCAACTTCAATTAAACCTCCGTTGAGAGGCGCAGCAACGCGCACCGGGTATAAGCTAGTATTTAATAAAAAATACATTAATATAACCATATAAACAAATACAAAATATAAACAAATAATTTAATTGAATAATATAACTCACAGATATAGAATACTATTAACTCAAATACAAAGTATTACGATATAAACAAAAATAGAATTGTATCTATTGAAAATCTAAGACGTTTTTAAATGTTATAAAGTCTTGTACTATCTCATGGATTAGTTGAATGTGGAATGCATTAAGACCAATTCAAGTACAATATTACTCCTCTGTTCTAAAATGTAGTTATGGTATTGACAGGCTTATTACAAAAATCTAACTCTAAATATAGTCAAAATTACGTAAGTCAAGATAACTTCAACATTGAAAAGTGACTTCTTATATTGAAACCAAATTTTTTTTTTCCCACTATTTTTTAACAGCTGGATGGAATAGAACTGATTAAAGGGTTGAAATTTCAGTAGAAGAGCTGGGTTTCGAATCCCATAGTGAAAGG
>CAUJBZ010000326.1:0-64700 GCA_963082915.1 Dolichopus griseipennis | reverse complement strand
CCCTGCTTTTATTACAACTAATAACAAATGTAATTTTCTATATATACAATCAATAATTAGCAATTTGAAATAAAATCAAATTGGCTTTATTTCAATTTTTCATATTGGAATAAAACCCAAAAATTAAAAATTAATTTTTTGGCTTTATTTCATTTGGCCTTATTTCATGTACTCGTATTTTTCTTATACTGAATACAAATACTCTTCTTGATAATTCTTGTATGAAGGCAATCCATGATATAATCTTAAATAAAATAGGCTCGAAGATTTCCAAGTAATCGTACTCCTTCTTATCCTTTATTTAATACTGCAGTCAACAGATTTATTTAATTGGAGTCCTGACAACCAGATTGAAGTAATAAATGGATTTCCATGAAACTCAAACTTAATTTCATATTTTTTCATTTCGTATATTTAAAAATATTTAAAGAAATTATTTAATTAGTTTTTGATAATATTCAAGAACTTCTTTTATAAAAAATTCGTTAACCTTTCAAATTCTTGTGATTTTTTTAAGTATAAAATTAAATATTTCAGTTCTTCTATACTTTTAAAAAATTAAAAAAATGCCTAACGCGATGAAAATTAATAACATAACCGTCTGGAAAATTACATTTACATTTACAAAAAAAAAAAAAAAAAAAACACAAAAACACAAAAAAATTTAGTACCACGTGTTTATTTATTCACTATGTTTATCACGGTTAATGCAAATGTCTGATTACTCATTTTATATTTAATAACATTTTTTTTGTTGAGATTTAAGTAAAATTAAACACTTTTCTTTGGTTTATTTTTTTTTTATTTTATTTTTTTTTTTTTGGATTTTTCTATTGAAAAATAATTTTCCCAGCTAAAAACATTATTTTCCCACCACCAACACATTAATGGCAAAAGAAAATAATATATTTAAAGAATTTTTTTGTATTTTAAGGCGCGGGTTTTTCTTAGAAAATTTTTGCAGTTTTTTTTTTTTTGCAACTCACACACATTCATATATTTGCTGTTTCATCTTTTCATTCATGTATAATGTACATAACATGTAATAATAATAAAATTCATGTTATTTATATTTTGTACCTGTTAAAATCTTTTCTATTTAAAATTGAGAATCTTTTTATGCAATGGATAATGTGGTATTATGAAATTGTCTATTCAAATTTTTTTTGCGTAAATCTGTTTAGGTTCTTATGGGGTTTTAAGTATATTTATTATATTTTGTTTTTTTGTTTTTATTATTAAATTCCAAATAAATTAGAATCAGAATATTATTTCGTGTAGGTTTGATTAAAGAATTCACTAAAGAATTCACATTTTATTAGTTTTTAATAACATTAGGGGGAAAAGATATGGTGGAAAATTTCTTACGTCTGGAAATAAAAATATGGATCAATATGAGTCTATTGATAATTGATAATAAATTATTGATTATTATGATTCAGTTTTAATTTATTTGTGATTATTTGATAATAGAACTGTAATGTGTTTAACCCTTGAGTGAAGTTTGTTTTTTTGCTTATGAAACTTTAATAAACGTCAAAAGAATAGAATCTCTTAGGATTTAATACAGAATTTTCAATTTTGAAGAATTTGAGTTTGAAATGTCTATTTTATTATTGTGAACTAAATATTCCTATATATATTCAAAGAGCCGCTTAAAAGATTCTATATAGACCTTTTTAATTTTATTGTAATCAATTTCAAGACAGCAGAAAGGTAAAATTTTTAATGAATATTAAAATATTCTTAATCTGACTGATAGCTCAGTGATTAGAGACTTATAGCTCAGTGGACAGCTTTTCAGTCGAAAAGTCTCGGGTTCAAATCCTGCTCAGATCATTTCTAATAGTAATATCATAATATAAAATAAATTTAACTGCTGCACTTGAAAAGAAAAGGGAGATTCACTCACTTTATCACATTGTGTGTAGTAAGGGGCTGTGCATAAAAAAATAAATAAAAAGAGTTTCTCTAAGACTTTGAAAATTTCTGTACATAATTTGTAATTCTATTTTGAAAATTTAATTTTATTGTTTTAGATTTTTAAGAACTTCAATGAATATCTAAAGATTCGCTGAAAACATTCTCTATACAGAACTTTCAATTATATGTTAAATTAATCTTATTCTCAGCGGAGAATTAAAATTTTTTAAATAATCATTATAAATATTTATTTAAAATTAATTTTTTTGCGTATTTAATTTGTTTTTTTTTTATCACTGTTGTCGCACCTCTATTTATTTTCATTTAGCTCTACCTCAATAAAAGAAATGGGGGTCTTTGAAAAGGTATGGAAAAAATTAAAAGTTATTTCGATATATGTATTACTTATGTTTTTGTTCTGATCGTTATACTTCAAAAAAATGTTCAAGTATTAAATACAAAAAAAAACGAGGAAGAGTGTAGTAGAGTAGACTGTGTCAACTCTGGGATACCCGTATGACCGTAACATATACATTATATCATCCGGTTAATTACAAAATTTCAAACATACCAGCTTTATTAGAGGAAATATAATGCTCATATAAAAGAAGGTGTTGTATGGCAGCTACACGAACCCTCTGCCGGAGACCAACCAAATTTTTCTGTAACTTTGGCCATTACACTTAACTATTTTTTGCAAAATTTCAGACACCCAGCTTCATTAGGTGTAGTGTAATGCTCATATAAAAGAAGGAGTTGTATGGCAGCTACTCGAACCCTCAGCAGCAGACCAACCAAATTTTGCAGTAACTTTGGCTATTACACTAAACAATTTTTGGCAAAATTTCAGACACCCAGCTTCATTAGGTGGAGAGTAATCCTCATATAAAATAAGAAGTTGTATGGCAGCTACTCGAACCCACTTCACTAGACCAACCAAATTTTGCAAAAACTTTGGCCATAAAACTAAACTACTTTTGGCAAAATTTCAGACACGCAGCTGCAATAGGTACAGAGTAATGCTCATATAAAAAAAGAAGTTGTATGGCAGCTACCCGAACCCATGGACCAAAATGGCTGGATTTAAATAGCGATGACGGCTATTGAAAAAAAACGAATTTGCGAAAATTTCAAAATCCTAGCTCCTTTAGTTTTTGAGTTATCGTGCGGACGGACGGACGGACGGACGGACGGACAGACGGACGGACGGACGGACGGACAGACGGACGGACGGACGGACGGACGGACATACATAGCTAAATCGATTTATTTTTCGATTCTGATCCGATCCATACACTTGAGTCTATATCTACCCCCCCTCCTTCTCTGCGTCACAAACGTAATGGCAAATTTATTATACCCTTTGACTATATAGTCATACGGGTATAATAAAACAAATTAAGACAGAAAAATGTAATTAATGGAGGATTTAAACAAAAAAAAATTAATGAGAATTTTGTTTTTTGTCTTTAAAAAGAAATTAAAATATTTCGGTTTAAACATGAAATATTAATTACATTTTAAAGGATTGATAGGAAAAAAGTTTTTAAATAGAAAACTTTTTTTTATAATAATTATCAACATTTATATACTTATGTACTTAGTATTATATACACAACATAGAAAAGTCTTTAAATACATACTTATATTTAAATAATTTAAATTTTCATCTCATTCTATTAAAATTTATATTTATAAAAAATTTTTTAAAGTAATTGTGAATGAACAATTTTGTGTCACTTTGAACTTAATCTAAATAGAATTAAAAATTGAATATAAAATTTAAGAATGATTAGTTTAAATATATATGGGCTTCGGTGGGTTAGTGGTTAATCTAACTAATCGACGGGGTGCGGGTTCGATTTCCAAAAGGATTATGCATTTTTTAATTGAAAAAAATTATTGAAAAATAATTTTTCTTTACAAATCTCCATGGTGACCAAATATAATTTAAAATATACAAATATATAATATAAACAAAATAAATAATATTACTTATAAATTCACAGAAAGTATTGAAAGTTTGTGCACAACGGGCCTCAAGGCCTACGTGTTAGGATGGCATATGCTATCTTCCGTATCAAAACAACAACATATATATATATATCAATATATATCAATATATTTTTACTTTTTGAATTAAAACCATAATATTGAGAAGAGATATATTCACATCCGAATAATTGTTGAATTTTGACAGCTGTCAAAGTAATTTTCAAACACTAAGAAGTATTTAATGTAATCATGTGTTAGTTGCTATTGCAAATTAATTTGTATCAAATTTCACATATTATAATTTACTAATGACAATTACTCGAAGTCGATAGGATCTGGACTGATCTAAATCTAAGTACTTGGTTCTCCGAAATAAGTTTCAAAATGTAATCAAAAGTAATTAAACGACAAAATAAATATCTTCACTTAATTTTACATCAAAGTAAAATACTTGAATTATTATTTATTAATAATGATTAATATGAATTTTTTTTCTGAAATTCATTAGAAAAATTAGAATAAAAATTCCTTAAAAAAGATATCCATATTTATAATGACTTTTAGTTTATTTGTATAATAAATTGCAATTAAAAATTGACTTGACATTTTATTTTTTAAAGCTGTCAAATATTGATTTTACTTTTGTAAAATTACTTTATAAAAAAAAGCATAAAAAATTAGTAATCAATATAGAAACTCAAACTTGTGAATTTTATTTATTTATGAAAATTTTTAATAATAAACAAATTACCATCTTTTTTTTTTTAAACCCCCAAACCTTGAACTTAAGTTTGGTTCTATGGGATAATTTAAGAAATCTCAAAAAAAAAACAAAAAAAATAATTCCACTTCATAAAAGTAATGCAAGAAAAAAAAACAAAAAACACAGAAAAAAATAAATATTAAAAATAAAACTTCAGACAAAGTTCAAAGTAAGTGGACTGTATGATTGGCATTTTGGTAAATTGATTTCAATAATTTTTTTTCTTCTTTTTTGACAGCTGCCTCTGTGTAAATATATATATTATTTATATAAAAATTGTTTGTATATATATATATATACAAATTTATAGGTACTCAGACAGATTAAATTGTTATTTTAACGAAACAACCAAAGTTACAACAAAAACAATTACACAAATAATAAAATATATATATATATATAAAAAAATAAATAAATATTTATTTCTTTTATATAATAATCATAATGTAATAAGAAAGAAACAACAACAACAAAAAAAAAACCACAAAGTAAAAAGAAAAAAAAACAATATCTTAATATATATATATATAATTTTTTAGTATAAAGTCATAAAAATTGCAATTCAGGACAGAAAATTTCATATCAGATATATACAATGAAAATGAAAATAAACTATAAAATCATTAATTCCTCCATTAACCTGTGAAAATAAACACTTAAATATTTTTAAAATTGTATTCAACAAAAGATAATGAGTTAATGTTTATTCAATAACAGGTATTAATTTTTTGCATACAAACATACATACATATTTTTTGAATATTCTATGAACTTCGATTTGAAATGTTAATTTTGGATGTCAAGTTCCGTCCTAAAAGTATGCAATATCATTTTATATAGATTTGTAATTGAATGAGAGGTGGAATATCCTTAAGATAATAAGAGGCCACGATGGTGTAGTTTTTAAACATATGGCTATTGTTTTAATCAGGGGGGTGTGGGTAACAAATCTTTAGTGTTTAAGGAAGAAGAAGTATTTAGAGTTTTCAAGACAATTCTAACGGTAACAATTGAAGTTAATTATTTTAATAACAAGCCATTTTATCTATGAACTTCGATTTTAAATGTCAATTTTAGATGTCAAGTTCCATCCTAAAAGTATGCAATATCATTTTTTATGGATTTGTAATTGGATGACATGGAATATCCTTAAGATAATAAGAGGCCGTGTAGGTTTTAGTTTTTAAACATATTCCTAAAGTTTTAATCGATAGGGTGTGGGTAACAAATCTTTAGTGTTTAAAGAAGTGGAATTATTTAGACTTTTTAAAACAATTCTAACTGTAAATAACTACAATTGAAATTAATTATTTAAATCGAATAAGGAAAATGTAAAAATCAAATTGCAATCTTAAATATTGATTTTCATTAAAACTTTAACGAATGAATATGTTAGAGCATTTGACAGGAGAAATTTAAACGGAGAAGTTAGAAAAGTAAACTCTCTAGACATATTGTTCAAGTTCAACGACTCTTTATTTAATCCTTCAACCGACAACTGTCAGGTCGACGTTTGACAATCTTCAGTAGTTTTATTTTTTACCGAACGGAAATCAAAATTATAAGATAAATATTAAAAAAATAAATACAGACACGTTATTGTTGTTAAAATTATAGCGACTCATTTTGAACAGGTATCAAATACCAATGTTATATTTTCTACTTATATTATATTGTTGTCATTTGTCATTGTTAACATTTTTTTTATTTTTATTGTATAATCAGCTTTGTTATTGTTGTTGTATACATATGTATAACCCACATTCCAATATTTACAATATTTATTTAATTATGAAAATATGATTAAACTAAAAAGCTGAATGTATACTTTAGTTATTTTGTATTTTTTATTTGGGTTCTTAAAATTAAAAAAAAAACTTTACCACAGAACAAAGAACGAGACTTTTTTTAAGTTTTGTATACTTTAAAAGAAGGAAAGATATTAAAAAAGGATTACATCAGATGATAGCGAGCGCGGGGAGTTGGGGAAGAGGTGAAATAAGATATGAATAAAAAAAAAAAAATAGTTCAGGTGATTTTATCTTCATGCGGTGGGTGGTTGTAGTAGTAAAAATATTAACTTTAATATTTTAATATCATATTGCTTTTTTTAAGGAATTCTTGAAATATTTGCATAAGAGCTTTTAAAAATTCAATTACATACTTGTGTAAATTTTTTTCTTTTTTTTTTGTGTTAAAAAGAAATCCACTAACAAAAGCTTTTTATTAATTAAGTTATGGAATGAATTTTATTTTTTATTATTCATAAAGCGAAGGTGTTTAAACTTCAAAATTGTAATATTGTAAATGTGTTAAATGAACGTCATCTAGTGTGCATTTGTTTTTAATTCTCAATTATTACTTGAAGGTGTGATAAAAAAAAAAGTTTTTAATTAATACGTTTAAATTATAATTTTTAATATAAAAAATAAAAAAATAAATACTGAAAATGACAATTAAAAAAAAATTGACGACTTGAATTACAGTGTTAAATTATATTTTAATTACTTTATTGAAAATGTTTAATACTTGAGAATTAGAAGAGTATAGAAGTAGTAGAAGTAGAAGAGTATAGATGTAGTATACTTATTTATGAATTATTTTGTATTGAATTTTATTACAATATTAAACTGTGAGAAAAGAATTCAATATTTAAATTGTAATTTTAATATGAAATTAATATTTTATATAATTTTTTTAAATTTTTTTTTAAATTATTTTTTATTTTTACTAACGTAATATTTTTCTTCTTTTCTTCCAGGTATGTTTTAAAAATTATTTGAATTAATAATTATTTAATTGGACAAATGACGTAAGTATTTGTAATAAACTATATATCTATAATACTTGTATAATAAAGATGACAATGGCCTCTATTATGACAGCCAACTATCAACTTAATAGTTGAAAAGTATCAATCAGTTTCTTGAAATGGTATTGTGAATTGTAACTTTTCAACTATATAGAAAAAAATTGTGAATTCATTTATCAACTGTCAACCATCAACTCAAAATTATTAATCAAAAATACAATTTAGTTGTCCGTTGTCAATTATTACATCAATAAAGAAATTTGGGTTGTTGGATTTGCAAAAAAAAACTTTTTGAGCAGAAAAAATGCAGAGTTAAATGAAATAAAATAATAGAAAAATTTATATTTAACTTAAAAGTAAGAAACATTTAATATTTTTAAGGTCGAAAGTACCAAAGGATTCGATAAACCTCTAATATTTCTAACTTATGATCATTTGCATTGTAAATTCTTCATCTGAGTCAATATCAAAATACCAAAAAATTGATACCATTATTCTTATATATTAGTTAAATTCACAATAGAAAATTATTTATCTATATTCACAATGAAAAAAACTTTTTTTCAATTATATTTCACAATTTCTAATTTTTTTGATAGTTGATAAAAGTTTTCAACTATCAACTATGTATCTCATTTGTATTTCATTTCCCTGTATTTTGAGATAAGAGATTCTGAGATAAGAGAAATTTTAGGGTAGGATTACAAAGTCAGGGTTTCAATAATTAAATTTAATTTTAATTTGTACATTTTAATCTGTATATTTGGATTGTTAAAGCATTATAACTACTTTTACAAAATGTTAAATTTAAATAAAATTAGCAGCTTCCAATTTGTATATTTTATAATATAATCAATGCGTTATTACTTTCATTCCCTATAATTCGTTTTTCAACACTTACCTTCTATAAATTTTTAAATCAAACTGGAAAGCTTTTCATTTTTATATCAACTACAAATTTTTAACCTTATTCGACTCTCGAATTAAAATTTAATCATATACTTTCTAATTTAATTTAAATTTATTATACTAAAATCATTATCCTTATTAAATCCTTTTTTTTTTCAAAATGTAATCACAATATAATCACACTATTTCAAAAAATCAAGATAATTTTCAATCCAATTTACCGTTAATGTATCATCATGTAATTTACTTTTATATTTTGGAAGGGTATTTTGATAATCCTTTTAAATCAATTCATTATTGATGTCAATTACCAAAACTTCACTCTTCATTCAATTCTAGAAATAAACATTTCCTTTTTATTGACAATTTTAAGGATACAAGTCTAGATGGATACTACTATACCAATATTTAGATTCTTCCTTCTTAATCCTTCTAGTTTATTCCAAAAATAACTATTATTGCATACATTAAATTTGTGATTATAAAAGTGATTTGTTGTTTTTTTTTTCTGTAACTCTTCAATGCACTGCAAAGTGGGAGAAGCTTCCTTTTCAATGTACTCTTTAAATATTACTGCAGTATTCATATATGTACATACATATTATGTAAGTAAGTTTTTTTTTTATGGAAATTATATGTATGTAAAAAATGTTTTTTTTTTTAGATAGTGTTGATGATTATGATAAGACGATAATAATGATACTGTAGTTTATTGTCTCTTTAGTAGTGTATGTGTTAGAAAATTCTGGTATTCAAAAGAAAGGATTCAAAAAAATACAGAAAGGATTTTTGCATAATCAAATAATTCGTGGTTTAGTGTCGCGAAAAATCGCTCCAAAATATACTTATACAAAATCAGGGATAATAATTTGAATATTTTGTGGTATATATATATAGAAGAACAAGTGAAGAATTTGAATGGGTGAATTAAAGACACATATACATGGATGTAAATGATAATAGTTAAACGGATGGGGTAATAGTAATAATAGTGATGGGATCGTTAATCCTTATATGGGACTATAAATTTTCAATATTTTCTTGACGTTGAATTTTACATTTAAATGCTGACAAGTTTTAGTATACATTATTATGCTCCAAATATATGTATATTATGTAGAAAAATAAATATATAAAAGAGGTGATGCATCGTTAAGAGTTTTTAAAAGTAATTTAATTTCAGACTCTTTTACTTTTCTTTTATCTTCTACTTTAAAAAAAAATTTTCTAATTGAATTTGATGTGCATATTTAGTTGTGAATAAGAAAATCACAGTATTACACTTTTTTTTTTACTGTATATACCTGTATCACCTGTATTCTAAATGTATTACCTGGTATTTTGAAATTGATGAAAGTAGAAGTATGTGGTTTTATATATGCAATATTCAATTAAATGATGTGTGCATAAAGGAAAAAAAACACAAAACTTTTTATTAAGGTTGAATCACATTTTATGGATCATTGTTTCATCTAATAAGGATCATCATCATCAGTTTCAACTTTTATTGAATTTTAAATAGTGATTCTAACTATGTAAGTTTTTTTAGTACATAGAAGATACAATACAATAGGTGGTACATAGTATATTAATATTAGGTATTCAAAAGAAATATTTATATACAATTTAATATTTTAAATATGGAATGGTTGTTGCAAAAAGTTTACTTTAATTAAATTGTGTCAACTTAAATATACTGATAATATTGAAGTACCAGTACCCCATTATTTAATAATAGACGATTTATTTAGATAATCCTTGGTATTTACAGTTTTACAAAACTTAATCTTTGAAATGGATTTACTGAATTAAATTAACTTCTGTTAGGATTTAAGATAATTTTTTATCACTTTAATAAAATTTTAAAAAATTTCGGAAAAAAAACTTCTACCAAATTCCTTTAAACTCTTAAATCAAAATTTTTAATTCCCAAAAGTAATTTTAAAGAACCCAATCTATATAATAAATTCATAATACATAAATTTAACATTTTTACATTTTTTACCCATTGCTTTGGAGTTTAATTGCCATAAATGCAACCAATGCATAAAAAAAACTGAAGATTTTTGTAAGAAACTTTGCATAAAAAAATTAAAAAACACCATACGGGGTGCATGACACTTTACTGAAAAAAAAAAATCCTGGACGAAAAAATTCCGATGAAAAAAAATTTCAAATTTAATTTTTGTGGAAAAACTTTTGAAAGTCACAAAATCTTAAATTCTCAAGAGCAAAAATACTGATTTTTGGAATTAAGAGTTGAATACAAAATAAGATGCTACGCTATTTCCAAAGAAAAAATAATTCGGTGAGGTTTTAGAGTGGGTTTCAAAATCACGGTTGCAATAATTTGTTTAGCGATGATTTGGGCGGCAGCCTCTTTATTGTAGGATTTTAATTGTTAAAACTTCTATGTAAGAAAACATAATTCAGTGCAATTTTAGAGTTGATTGGATTCAAATTCATCGGTAGCACTCACTATTATAAGATTTTTATTTTTCGGGATTATTTTGATCGAGATTTTGTAATATTCGAGTTTGTTTTTTAACATTATAATGTTTTTAAGATTTAAGATTATTTAAAATTATAAATCCTTCGTGATTTTTACATTCGAGATTTTTATTATCAGTAAAATGTCATAGACCCCAAGAAAAAACGTCTACAACTCAAAAATTTTTAATTTCAAAGAGCGCAGAAAAAAAAAAAAGGGAAAAAAAAATGAAAGTGAAAGAAAAGACATAATCTCAAAAGACCACTAAATAAAATGAACGTTCTATGGTTTACATTTATAGATACAAACACATTAACTATTAGTAGAAGCAGTAGTTGTACTGGATTATAATCAAATCTAGTCTTACTTTTAAATCTATTACATTACGCTACTTCATATACATATATATATACATAAACATTAATTCTATAAATATTTTTTAATATTCATTGCAGCACCATTTGGTAGCTATTTTCTATTTATAAGTACTTATCTATATAGATACTAAGATAGTATTCCTTAAAAATGGTGTTTTACTATTCAAGATATAATTTTCCTTTTTAATTTGTTGTTGGAATTCTTTGATACGCATCCCACAGATACAAAAAAAATGGAAAATAGAAAATAGAAAATTTATAAAAATATATACAAACAAACATATATAAACCGATTTTCATATGAGTTATACACATAGAACTATATGTGTATGAAATAGTTACATTATATTTAAACTGATTACAGATCCCTGTCTAATTCTAAAGCACTTTTGTGGTTTGCGAATTCCGTTGATAGGTTTTCATTTTTTGTTTTTTTTTTATTAAAAAATTCAACTTAACTTTCGTTTCAACTTCTAGTTTCTTCTCTAGTACTGTGTTTTTTTTTTTATTTTAAATTACTTATAGATTAGTTGCAATTTCTATAAAAAAAAATTGATATTGTATTTGATGATGGTTTGTAGTGTGTTATTATACCATTGCACCAAATTCAAGTATAATTCGTATATAGTTGGAAAATATTTGTAAAATAGTGTTAAAAATGGTATAAAAAAAGTAGAAAAGGGGAACTCCCAATCCACAATGTAGAGAGTAAGAACAAGCTGAATAACATAAAACAAGTAAATATATTTTATTTTTGCGGTATTGCAGACAAAATTACAAAATCAACTCAACTACAATATAACTGTAGTATAGAGTCATTTTCTTTGATTTGAAGTTAATCCTCAAATGTCAAAAGAAAAACCAAAAAAAAAAAGCAAGCAATCAAAAGAAAATGAAATAGAACTGAAATTCTTAAAAATTTTTTTTATATATTTATATTTATAGTTATAATATGTTAAGGTATGTGTGTGTGTGCTTAAGTACAAGTACTTAGTACTGGGATCTTTAAAATCTTTACATATAAGTATAATATAAAAGTTAAATATATATTGTAATTGTATCCTCTTTTGAGTAATTTCTTCCACTTAACTTAATCCCAGTAGCTTAGACCAGACATATGTTTAAACATCAATTTATATATATGTGTATGTATGTATATATTTACATTGCAAGTTCTATTTGTATTTGTTTTAGTTTATAATGAAAAGAAAATTATAATTTATTAGGAATCCTACAGAAATTTAAGGAAATCATTTAAAAGGAACTTTTTAGGGAAACCTAGGGTAGATTTTTAGGAAACGTTTCAAAAGGACTACATTTTTTAGAAAGAAAAGAAATTTGGACAAACAATTCTTTTTTGGAAAAAACTTGTTTATTTGAGATTCAAAAATATTTTAAAAATGTATGCAATTTTTTCCAGAACCAGCCCCATGCCCCCTATGTCTAAGCATTTTCAAATCGATTGTTCAACCAAATACATCCATCCAATATGATTTGGATTTTAAGAAAAGTTTTAAATTATATTATAGCTTTTGTTATTAAGTTGTGTTATAAGGTACAAATATTTAATCACTGAAACTGAAAAATTGTTTCTCGGGACTTTTTCCCAAAGAATTATTCTCTCAGTGTACATAATACTTAAAATTTTTAATTATTTCCAATCAAATTTGTTAACTCTAATTTTGGGATGTTGTCTTAGACTTGGTTTAGACTTCAATGATAGTAAGACTTTCTTTGCTAACTGAATGTTAATCATAAACTTTTGAGTCTCCTTTCTGACGAATCCCCGAATGGAATGGAATCCAGAGCCTCCGTAAAAAATGTCTACCCCTAATTACATTTTTATTTAAGCTTTTCATTTTATATATCACTACTATAGTACAGCTCATTCTACTTCTTAAAATGTCAATGAAATTTAAACTTTTTTTTTATAAAAAAAAAGAAAATAAGGAAAAGTAGGAAAAAGAAAACATGGAAAATTTGTTTCCCAATGTCAAGATTAAGTTTTTGTTTGTAGGAAGACAATAATATTAATATAAAAACTGGTGGTATATTCAAAGGTAAAAATGTAAAAAAGCTTAAAACAAATCAAAATAAGAGACGTCGCCCCCGCTCTCACCTCCTCTTGTATAAATAGAAACTGCAAATACTACTAGGAAAAATGAAATTATTTACCAGACAGTTAAAATGGATTTATTTAATTTGTTGTTTTTGCTATTTTTCCTGGCCAATTTATTTTCAAGGATTAGAATTGATACTCTCCACTTCATTTTGTTAACTTAGAACAAAAAAAAAAAACAAAAAGCAAAAAAACACAAGACAAAACATTAAAATGAAATAATTCCATTCTGTAACGGAAAGTTGAGGAGAAAATAGTAAAGAAAACATGGAATGTACATGTATTAGAAGGGTACAATCTATAGATTCATAGTACTATAGCTAATAGTACATATACTAAACAGAATTATATTAAGTAGTGCATAGATATGGTAGTTTTGTGTTTTTTTTTTTTTTACTTAATATTAAGTAAAGAATGTAGAAAAGCAGATGGATATTTTTATTTTGAGAAGGAATAAGAGAAGCTTAAACCCTTTTTTTTTAGTTCTTTTTGTTGATTTTTAAATGAGATTTTAAGTAAGTTAATATAACATAAAACAAAACCCTATAGAAATTAGCTTTAAGTATCAAATTATATATTATATACATATATATATTTACTTGTATAAGATAATTCTAAAAATAAATATATATATATATGTAATTAAATTAATATCATTAAAATTAACTTATTGATTTGGTTTGAATTTAAATTATAAGTTCACTCCAAATATTTTAAATAACGGTAATTGCTTAAATTTTGGAATAATGAATATATATTTAATCTTAAGTATTAAAAATTAATTACCAAGTCATATATACATACATACTCATTTTAAATGGTAAATATCTTAAACAATTCAGAAAATACTCAAAAATTAAATAATACAATTTTGCATATATTTAGGCGTTTAATATTTTTTCATTTTTTCTACTTAGTAAGTACTTAATATTTAATTAATATTTAATTGTTATTAAATTAAAAACTTAATTAAAAACTATTAAAGTAAAAAATTTAATAACTTCTTCTGTTTATAACTATTTTTAAGGTGTTCTAGTCCCTCTAAAAATAACCAACTTTAAAAATCTCAATTTAAGAAAAACCACGGTAATTCCCATTTTAAGATCTCTTTAGCCTTATCTGATTTCATTTCAAAATTTCAATCATATTTTTTTATTAGATACTTAATTTTTCTTCTTCTATATGAAAAATTATAAAGTAATTTCGCATAAAATCGATATTTTATTGCAATTTATTTATTGAAATATTTTCCTTTAATAACAATTTTTTCCATGACTAGTAGTTGGTTATTTCGTCGACCCCGTTTATCTCTTAAATCTTATCTTTGTTGATGATCAGAAATTGGAAGAGGTCCAAATGCAGTAAAGATGGAAAATGAAAAAAATAAAAAATATTTTTTTAAAATATATACTTATAGAAAATATTATTTATGATATTATTATATAAAATACACATGAGACCTGTGTGTACTAATAAAAAAAATAAATCATATATGAAAAATAAAAAATAAATTTTAAATAACAATTTTC
The DNA here is from genome assembly GCA_963082915.1 of Dolichopus griseipennis. Classification (NCBI taxonomy): domain Eukaryota; kingdom Metazoa; phylum Arthropoda; class Insecta; order Diptera; family Dolichopodidae; genus Dolichopus; species Dolichopus griseipennis. The sequence goes on along the minus strand of CAUJBZ010000326.1, from coordinate 49,782 downwards.
CCTGTTATAGTACCAAAATACCGAATAGTATTGAATATGGTAGACTTATATGTATTTTTAAAAGTTGAAATCAATTGAAACTATATTGAAAAATAAAAGTATTTTTGTTTTGGACTATGAAGTACTCACTGGCTTTATGTACTTGATAAGTTTATTTATAAGTTGAAGAGTTTTAATAGTTTTGTAATAAAAAAGAAAGTGAAGAATACCTGATAAGTTTATAATTTATATATAGAATATTTATTAAATTTATATATATATATATATACCTAGATCATTGATTTTTACATTACGAAAGGTTTTTATTAACGAAAGTCATAAATATCTCAAGATAATAATTTTTATTTCAAAATGCTATATAATAATAATGATTAGTAAAATATTTCCGGAATTTTATTATTGGAATTATTCTTAAAAAATAGAGCCGTAAAGTTAATTTTAATTTAAAATCCAGACCTGTATATTTCAAGTACCAGTACAATTACCATTACAATTACCTAATACTCATTTTTTTTTTGTCAAATACCAGAATTACTGAGATTTCGATACTTACAAAATTTAAATATGTAAAAAAGAAATAAATTAAAAATATTTATAATTCCTACAAAGTAATTCATTTTGGAGACTAATTATTTTTGTAATTGGTTTTTTTTACTTAAGTAGTTTCGAGTAATTAAGTACTAAGGGATATTAGAGTATAAACAATTTAATTATTTTTTCAATTATTAAAGAATAGTTATTATAGTGTGTTGGACTTTATGAATTAAAATATATTTGCAAAATAAGTACTTGAATATTTGAAAAGTAATTAAATTTTAGATTCTTAAATATTTCTTGGTACTTAATTACTCGCAAATAAAAATATTATTAGAACCATTACTTTAAAAAATTCTAATTCAAATTATAATTCAAATTGTAATTTAAATATTTTGAAATATCCATTATCTACAGTACTTGTTTTTTTGTACTTCCAAATAATAATTTTAACCAATACCAGTATTACTTAGATTTCGATAGTTACATTATTTAAATATAAAAAAAAAAAATCTATTAAAAATATTTGTAATTTCAATAAATTCAGTTTTTAGATTAATTACTTTTTTAATTAGTTTTGATTACTTAGGTATTTTCGAGTAATTAAGTACCATGATTTAAGTATTTCTTAGTACTTAATTACTCGAAAATAAAAATAATATTAGTACAATTACTTTTTAAAATTCTAGTTCAAATCTAAATTGTAATTCAAATTCTAATTTAAATACTTTAAAAAATCCATTATCTACAGTACTTGTTTTTTTTTGTACTTATTACCAAATAATAATAATTTTAACATTAGACTACAATTTATTGTACATTGGTACAACTAATAAATATTAAACCAAAAAAAATATAAAAAAAAGAAGAGTATGAAACATGAAAGTACATTAAGATAAAAATAAAAAAAGACAGCAAATAGAATAAGGGAAAATAAAATTTATATTTGAAATTGTACTCGTATGTACATATTAAATTTTTACTCTATTAAAATAAAATAAACTGAAGTTATATTCGTTTTTATTTATTTATTTTTTGGTTATGTTTTTTTCGTATATTACGTGTTTATTATTCACATATTTTCACATAAATGTTAAGATCACTATAAGTCTGACTTTTTTTTTTTAAAATACTCATAACCACTATTTTTATTTTCAAATACAATTTTTTGAAATCGCAGACTTTTTGGCAATAAACAATATTTTTATTATTATATTTGTGTGTGTTTTTCTTAAAATTTTATTTCCATTTCATTGCATACGTCCATGGCCCATGCAAGCATGTACGTATTCTAAACCCAATATTAAAAAAAACTTTAAATTCGCGTTTTTTAAACTATTAAAAACAGAAATACGCGACAATTTATATCTACATTTTCTTCTGCTTATTTTTTGTACCTTTTTTTTTTTTATTTTTAAAGTTGTGTTAAGAATTTTCCATTTTACACAACTAAGTATTTCATTTTATAACATAAAATGTCACATAAGGAACCACCACAACATTCTTTAACAAATAAATTTCAAGAAAAAAAACCAGGGACTCGGAATAATGCAAGTATTTATTTGTTCGGGAAATGGCAGTGGTATAAACTATATAAGGTATTCATTGTTGCTGGTGTTGTCTTCTAAACCCTATGGCAGAGCATTAAAAGAAAACTAGGAATTCAGTCATATTTCGAATAAGTACTCGTATATAAAATAAAAATGAAGTTGAGAATTTTTTTTTTTTAACAGAAGGCATCCAACCGTCAAACAAATCAAAAATTACTACCACACACACTATTAGAATAAACACAATACAAACCCATCAAATACAATAAACCACATACAATAAAAATATTATTAAGGATTTTGTATATAGCGGTGGTGGAATATATTTAAACCGCAGGAGATAAATAATAATAAAAAAAAAATTAAAAAAAAAAGCAAAAGGAAAAACAAGAAAAAAAAAAGCTTGAGGAAAACTCCAAAAAAAAAAAAAATAAAAAAATATTCGCATCACCGCAAGTCGTCTTTAATAACACATCATAACATCGTCGAATAAATTTTGAAGTGTTCTTCTCTCATATATATGTATACTTGAAAAAACAAACAAGTCGTTGCATGCATTCAAACATGTAATCAAATATGGTACCGTTTTTTTTTTTTTTATCATATACAAGTTGAAATATGTAATAATAAAAAATGTAACTGTAAAGGATGTAAATATCATTTATGTGCAGTTAACTAGTCGGGACGACTATTCAAAAAATTATTATTACTATTTTTATATAAGTATAATATGAATTTGAAATATTTTCGTTATTGTGTTTGTTTTGCGTTGCTTCAGAACGCTTCAGGACACAGTTATCTTATATATATATATATTCATTTTTATGGTATCCTTGAATAACTTTTGAAGAGGGAAATTTTCGACGAAGTTTGAATGTTATATTTAATTTTTAAACAGTGACATATGAAATTATTTGAATTTTATTGAAATAACGCTCAAGTGCGGGCTACGACGAATTGACTTATAGTTTTTCGAAAGATTGTGACTTAAAGCTAACACTGGCTGCAGATGATTTATAAAATTGTCAATAGTGGCTTTTTATATCTTCTATTAAATTTTTTTGAGTCTTTTATGATTACATGTGTTAGAATTTTCTATAAAAGAACTCGATTAAATCGTTATTAATTATAATTACAGTGATCTGTCAAAACGTCCGTAGTGGTTAAAACGCCGCGTTAACAATTGAAAGGTTGTGAGTCCTTTGAAGGTGGTTTGAAAATTACCAATTCATCAAAATTATTTTGATCGTCAAAATTTATATGGTAATATAATAAAATAATTCAATAATTCTTGTGTTAGACGATAGATGTCATACTATTACAGTATTGGTATTTCGTAATCGGTTTATTAGTAAGTTTTGACAAATTAACGGGTTAATGAAAATAATAATTCAAGTATTTGAAGCTCTTTTTAACATGTGTGACATTATGGGTCCCCTACATTCTTATTGAAGTAAAATCTGAGAATGCCAATGTCTATTAGTGACATCTTTTTGGCTTTCACTGTTTTTTTTTTTATAATAGATACTTAAAAATTAAAATAATACTTGATGCTTCTTTAAATTTCTTTTGTATAGCACTCTTCTGGTTCTTGTGTTGTTGGAAAAGAGTGCCAGGCATCTGTACAAGTATTTCATATGCAAATTCATATTTTCAAATACATATATATGTAACTGTATGTATGTTTTTTAAGTAGTAATAATGACAATAGATGTCATAAACGGGCTGATACTTTCGCTTGCATCGTATAATGATCTTTATGTTCTTTTTGTATAGTACTTTAAAACGTATTACATTCGATTACAATGCAAGTATATTTTAATATACATATTACATATTATACATATATATATATAAAGACAAAATATATGTATACAAAAAGTATGTATGTAATTTAGCGCTCATCGCCATATTTTGTTTGTTTTAAAGAATAAAATTTATTGAACATTAAAATGTGGTTATATTTTTTTAAATATGATTTTTTAACATTGGAGGTTCTTTGGTTAAAGAGGTGTAGGGTGGAAGTGTAAGAGGGGAAATATTAGAACGCAGACCAGACAATTATTCTGAACATTAATTTCGTTTTTTTCACATATACGAGTATTAGAATGTAAATTTTTTAGAAATTTTGAGAAAAAAAAAACCACAAAATGAAATAAAAAGTGAAAAATGAAAGGGTAATAATAATTTGAAATGATGCATTGTTTAGAATTCTGTGGGAACATGTAAATTTAATGGAAGAAAATATTATTTTAAAAAATAATAATTTTATTATATTATTACATATTTTTTGTGTAAATTAGCAATTTTAATTCTGTTTTTGTAATAAATTTTGAAAATATTTTAATATAATTTTTGAATTCAATCTTTTTTATGAATTATTTGTATTACAACCCAGTCGGTCAGTACGCGTTTTTAAAGGGATGGGATGTGTGTTAAACTGAAGATGCTGAACTATGTTAGAATTAAATATAATTTGGTTGATTTTGGATAGTTATTTTATTTAAACAACAAGTTATTAAACTTCTAGAAAAGGGATTCTGTTAAATTGGTTTGAAAATAATTAAGTAAGATGAAGTATTGAATAAATCCAAGGTTTAATTGAGATAATGTATAAGATATTAATTGATTTAAGGAACCATATTTTATTGATTCATAATTTTGAATCAATGAATCACTTGTGCTAAAAATCATACAACAATATATTTTAAGTAGTCGATTGCGATTTGAGTTTTAGTTTCGATTGAGTAGTCGATTTGAAACGCTTGAATTTTATTCTTTAGTTTGAAATTAATACTCAGTTCGATAGTCGGTTGAAGTTTTTAATATTTAACAGCCTGAATAAACTTTAAAATAAGATAAGCTTAATAATATTTAAATAAAATCTAAATTTATATTATTGTATCGAAGATCCTTACTTTAGAACTACAATTTATATTTAGAATAACTTTTCATATGCAATGAATTGAAAAAAACTATCAGAATCAATGACTTTACTATGGTAAGCTAGTGCAGGGATTCAGACACTCTTTTTTAGAAATAGATTAAATAAAAATAATGGGTCTTATCGGTGGGAACATCAATTGTGAATTGAAAATTGACAGCCATCAATTAATTTCTTAATTTAGTATCGTAACTAGCAATTATCAATTAATAATTGACATATTGTGAACTGCGTCAATTAGCAACTAAAAATTGGTATCGGGAAAATTTTTTCAAGCAATATTTTTGATAGTTTTTATCAATGGAAAATTTGTAATTGATTCAGCTGGGTTCAATATTTTTTAACAATTGAGGAATGTGTTTTCAAAATAAAATATGTCTATTTTTGTGTTTTTTTAGTAGAAAATACTTATTTATACTTGTTTCTATTAAAAAAAAAACTTAAATATTTCGATTAAAAAGCGTATTTTTAAATATGTTTTGTTTTATGTCTTTTACATCTTGCTCCATTTTAAAATCAACAACCCAACTCTATTAATTGTTATACAGTAATACTATTTCCAGTTTTAAATTGGGGAACTCCCGCATTTAAAATTGAAATTAAAATGTTAATATAAAAAGTAATTAGATAGTTTTATTTTGCAGTGTAAAGATTCATGGTATATGAATTATAATCATTTGGTTTATTTTTTGTATAAAATGTCAGTATTTAATAAAAATTAGCTATTAATAATTTTTCTTTTATTTTTGGTAATTTTTTTGTACACACTAATACTGTTTTTTCTTTTTTAACTTAAAAAAGAAACAAAAATCATAAACGTCAATTTAACAACTATTCACAATAGAAAAATTGTTTATCAATTTCAATTCGCGATACGAACGTAATTGACAATTGAATAATTTTTTCAATAGTCAATTGGTTGACAGTTGCTGGTCACGATAAGCACCAAGATTAAATTAAAAATATTAATTAATTTTATATATAAATTGAGTATATAATAATTAATTTTATATTTAACTTAATACTGAACTTTTCACTTCATGAATTTATTTATTATTCGAATTTATGTCAATATTTTTCGAAATTCTTCCAAGGCCCTTCCTTATATTTTAAAGTAAATTCAGAGAACAATTTTCTAGTCAAAATTTTACTTAAAAATATAAAAATACTTTACTTTTCATTTAAACCAAATTATAACCAGTCTTTAAATGAAATTTAATACAAAAAAACAGTATATTTGAAGTACGATTATATTTTGAAATATTCCAGACATTAAAAAAAAAACCACAATGATATTAATATTATAATTGATCTGGTGAGATAATCATCATATCCAATTCCAAAATGTCAAGGTATAAGTCAAATTAAATTTAAATAATATAAATTTACCTTTGAGTATAATATAGACTGACTTTAAATTTTTTTAATTTAAAAACAAATAAAATTTGAATTTAAATTTATATCTAGATGCCGATTAAAATGAAAATTTACCTTAATGTATAGCAGTATCTGGCAATGATGACTAAAGAATTATTAATAATGATATGAAATGATATTATGCTTTATTATTATAAAGTTATGATATGACTTATGGTTATAATAACTAATAATATTTCAATAACTAATGTTCAGAAATCTATAGTGGTAGGAGCTGTCGATCTTAAAAACGCGTTTTTATCTATAAAATTTCAATTTTTTAATTTTACAAAATGTTCTATAGATAAAATTTGAGCAAGGAGGAAGTTTTGCAAGCTGCAATATTTTACGATACCCTTTGTTTTATATTTCCTATTAATATTTTAACATTTAATACATTTTAGGAATAAATGTCTGTGAAAAACAAGAAAATTAAAAAAATTTGAAAAGAAAATTAAAAAAAGGAAAATTTTGTAAGGAAAATTTGCTATCAATGAAAATTATTCTTGTATTTATTGTTGTACAAATTCATTGTTTTAAATATTTTTTAAGAAACTAATTGAAATATTGGTATTTTCTTTGTATTTATCCCATAGATTAGTATTCATTGGTATTATCCTGCTTTGTATTTTAAAAGATCAGTATTGAAAATGGTAGACTTAAATATAGGCTCTGGAAAATATTAATTTTAAAATGGTATAATAGGATTTTCAATACATTTTCTTGTATTTATTTGAAGTTAATGTAAAATCGAAGGAATAAAGAAAGTCAGACATTTTCAGAAAATACTAATAAGTCACATAATTGAAAGGGTAAAATAATATAAAAATTTTCTAAAAAGCCTCTGAAGAAACTTTAGTTCTTTCATTTATAATCTTTTAAAAATTTTAGGTTATTGTCTATTTAAAAATTAATACTTTTTAAAAACTCTTGTAATAAAACTAAAAAATAGTTCTTTTTTAATTATTGAAAAGGTATTGGAAGTTGAAATTATGTACTTTTACTTTAATTAAAAGTTATATGTATTCAATCTTATAAAATGATTTTGTATTTTCATTTATCTACTGGTAACATATTATTTTTAAATAATATCATAATTTTACTCCTCTCCATAAATTTATATCTATTTATAATCTATTTCTTTGGCTTTAATAATATCTAAAGTATATTCAAGAAATAACAAAATATCTTAAGATATTTTAATTTTTAAATCCTTATAAAATTCAATTCATGGATTTGAATTCAAAATAATTTGAAATTATAGGTATTGGGGTAGGGTAGTCTCATAAAATATACTAACTTTGTACTAACTGAAAAGCTTAAAGATTTATCGATTATTCAAAATGCATATATAATGTATACTTTGAAAAATATTCTTAAAATCTTTATTTTTAAATTTATAAACTCTTTTATTCCACCTATATTTTTGCATTAATAAAATGTGTGCATTTATGTAAAAAGTTACTCATTCCAATATAAATTCACTTTAAAACAATATTTTGTTTTATCATATTTTTAAGATTTTAAATTTTAAATACATTTAAATATGGAAATATAAACAGTTTCTTTGGTTATTTTTTGAAATAAAATTTATTCTTAATACTTTAAAAGAAATTTCCATTATTTTATTTTTTGAAATTGAAGATATTGTATTGTATTTGTATTGCATAAATTGAAAATAAGTTTTCTGAAAATGATATCAATATTATTTTTAAAATAACTTTTAAATACAATTTTATTTGATTACTATTTATTTTGAAACTGTCTGTTGGATTCTGTATAATATTTTAGTTAATTTCTTTCTAGGTTTGGTATAAGTTTAGACCAGAAACCTTCAAAAAGTTTCATTAAATTTATATTAAACTTAATATTTTGAAGATTGCATACTTTTAGGTGGCTCTTTTTTATTTGAAGATTTTATGTCATGACTTCACTTATGTTTAGACGAGAAACCTTCAGAAAGTTACATTAAAATTAAATTTAACTTAAAATTCGGATGATTGTGTAGTTTTAAGTAGCTCTGTTTTTTTTCGAAGGTTTTATGTCATAACTTCACTTATGTTTAGACGAGAAATCTTCAGAAAGTTCCATTAAAATTAAATTAAACTTAAAATTCGGATGATTGCATACTTTTAGGTAGCTCTTTTTTATTCGAAGGTTTTATGTCATAACTTCACTTATGTTTAGACCAGAAACTCCAGAAAGTTTCATTAAAATAAAATTAAACTTAAAATTTGAGGATTGCATACTTTTAGGTAGCTCGTTTTTATTCGAAGGCTTTATGTCATAACTTCACTTAAGTTTAGACCAAAAATCTTCAAAAAATTCCATTAAAATTAAATTAAACTTAAAATTCGGGTGATTGCATATTTTAAGGTAGCTCTTTTTTATTCGAGTGTTTTATGTCATAACTTCGTTATTTTTCGTTATGAATGTCATAACTTCGTTATCATTTCACGTTGGTTAATTTTATATTTTTCTGAACTGTTACATAAATCTACAATACCGTTATTAAAACAATGTTAAACAATTCCTCCTGTTTTTAGTTGCATTTTATTTAATGTATATTTTATAAGAATTTCATTTTTGCTAGTTTTTTTATTTAACAACTTAACAAAAAGTGAATAACAATATTTAGCTTACTAAGATGAAATGAATAAACCATTAGTCATTGCAAAAAAAAAATAAAAAAAATATTTACAGTCAGTCGGAAAATAGGATTAAGAAGTTTCCAAAAATAACTGTTTTTAAAAAAATGGTAGGATGAAACAAGCAAAAAAAAAAAAAATTAAAATGAGAGTGAAGTTTACAAAAAAGTGGGATTATCTGGAAAATATAGTGAAAAAAAATGGAAATATTTCATATAAGAAAATAAATGAAAAATAGAAAATGAAAGCATTATATTACAAAACAGACAATTCGAACAACAAAAAAAATTCAACAATATAAACATTAAGAATGGATTTGAAATATATTTTCATGTATTTTTTTTCAAATAAATAATTTCAGTACATATTTTGCTTATTTAGTTTTTTTATTTAAGATATATTTTAATCTTATACGATTCACTTCTCATTATAAAATCTTTAAAATACAAAAAAAAAAATAATCGGTAAGAATCTGGAATTTGCTTGCTTTGTAAGGATTATGCTTATTATATATCTTAAGATTTATTTCATTTTATAAATACAAATTCATGTCTTTTAAAGTTAATACATTTTTTTTTTAAATTAAAAATATTAAAAAACATAAGAGATAGTTTAGATAAGTTTTTTTTTCTAAGTATCCTAAAAATATGCAATTAATTCAGATACTTAATTTTTGAAATAGGTATACAATGTTTAAAGTTAATTTTTGATTTTTTCAAAATTTTAGTATGTTATTTAAAGTTTTTTATCTAAGTATCCTAAAAATATGCAATTCATTCAAAGAAGTTAATTTTTGAATTAGTCATCCAATATTTTAAGTTAATTTATGATTTTATTCAAAATTTTAGTGTGTAAAATAATTTATTTTGTAAAAAAATTTAAAATATAGTAATAAAATTTTTAATTAAATGTAATTTAACAATCAGTTCTGCATAAATTATTCTATTTCATCAATTAGACATCTAAATTAGAAATAAAATATCTGAATATGGTGTTAATTCATTTAATTTATTTTATATTAACAATCTTTGAATACTTTTTCAATAAGCTCTGCTTTAAACAAATAACACTAAAAGATTTAATTCTTGAAATTTCATTCATTTCAAAAGTAAACCCAGTAGCATCTTCTACAAAAAAATCAAATTTTATTAAATAATTTCTCTCACAAATTGATCCAAATTCAATTATTCCCGAAGAAAATTTTTTAAATGTACTTCATAAAGTATTTACTTATTATTTTTATTTTTCGTATTCTGTAGTCTCATAACAAATTAAATTTTGTAAATAATAACCTTTGATTTTATTTTGCGGGAGCCATTAACCTTTAATTCAATATTCAGTCAAGAAAACAAAAAAAATAAACGCATTTTAATATTATTTAAGATCAAAATATTCTATTTTTAAAGTCAAAACAAATATATATAGAAGAGATCCAAAAACTTCAAAGGACTTCTTTTTTTGTTTTTTCTTCGTATTTTATTTTTTTTTTTGTAAAATTCATTCACATTCACAAATCACTTCATTCAAAAAAAAAACAAAATTGAGAATACAAAAAAAAAGAAACGGTTTTATTTTTAAAAAGATTTATTGAAACGAAAATATCCTTCAGTACAATTAGGGCTTGCAATACCGGATCAAATTTTCAAAACCGGTATTTCGGTATTTCATTATATTAATACCGGGATCCCGGTATTAATACCGGTATTTAAGAAAAAACAAAAAAAAAGCAAAACTACACTGCAAAAAATAGAAAAAAAAATATTTATAAAGAAAATAAAATATTTAATTCAATAACGAATAATTCGAAACAATAAACTTTTTTTTTAAAGTGCCACAAAAGACAAAAAAAATATAAAATAAAAAAAGAGTAATAAAATAATTAATAATATATAAGAATAATAAGTCCTATGTCCTATTGTTGTGATTTGCCTTTAAAATATGCCCTCAAAAATGTTAAACTATCAAGAGTTTTGTCGCTTAAGCTGGATCGAATTTTTGTGCACAACAGCCCTGCTGCTGAAAAGGCTCTTTCGGACTCGACGCTAGTTGGTGGTATGGACATAAAGCAGTCATATACTAGTTGAAGATATTTTAAAAAAAAGATTGAGACGAATATAAAGTCGATGGCTTAGTGGTTAGGACGTCGACATTTTAGTTGAAAAGTGTGGGTTCGAATCTCGTTGAGAGCATATTTTTTTTTTTAAATTCATCTTTTTTTTTAATTCTTTTTTTTTTTATTAATTTTTTTTATAATTAAATATAAAAAAACAAATATTTTGAATTTTCTGTCAAACAGTTCAATTGCAATATAAGAATTTCTTATATATTTAATACACGCACGGGTATCTAAAAGTTGACAAGGGCAAGTATAATCTTCCTCGTTTAGTATTTTTTTAGTATTAGGAAAATTAACGTACAAAAAGGCTCTTTCTTAATGTAAAAAAAACAAATTACTTCAGTAGGGCCACCTGTACGTAAATTTCAAAATTAGATTTAATCTTTAAACATGACAACACCTAAACATATGCTAATTACTTATAAAAAATAAAATAGTTAAATAAAAATGATATGAATGTTAACTTACAGCAAAAAAATTTAATACCGGATACCGGTATTAAGTGGTCATTAATACCGGTATTGAACGGTATTAAAAATGTCGGCAATACCGGGATCCCGGTATTGCAAGCCCTAAGTACAATCCAACAAATATGAGGCGAAATGGTGCCTTAATAATAATGCAAAAATCAAAATAAATGCTTTTTTACTCAAGACTTTTTTTGATGTTTAGGCAAGCAATGACTAGAAAAAAAAACAAAAAATTTAAGGACAAACTGAAAATGCGTTCAGGGAACCCTGTGATTTAAAAGCCGAATTTAATTTAAAATCAAAAAAACATTAAAAAATTTTTAAAAGGATCTTGCAAAACACTCTGGCATATATTCTGTTTTAAATTGAAAATTCTTTTAAAAATTGCAATAATATGTTTAAATCATCCTTCTTTTACTTCGGTGGTTCTATATGCCTACACTGCTTCATTGCAGAATTTTAAAGTGCTTTAGATTTTTTTTTACACACCTGTTTTAGGTTCCATTTAAATAAACAAGTATTAGAAAATTCATTTAAGAATATTAAGTTACTCATAAATTTAAATAAAAGAAAAGTTGACTGTATGAAAGATTGGAAATTGAATTTGTTGTTTTTTTAAACCCCTCTTACCCTTCTTACTCCTCTTATATTCGATATTCCACCAACAAATGGCAGTGAAATGCTAAAAAGAGAAAGAACTATTGGAAAAAAAAGACCACACAGAAAAAAAAGGAATTTAAAAAAAAAAATTTAATGCAAATTTTTCCAAACAAATAAAGGAAATTATATTTACTTACTGTCTGCTGCTGCTCGTTTGTTCTACTGTCGAATTTCTAATACCATCCATATAAAACGTATATTGTTGTTGTTAGTGTATTTTGTAAATAATATGTTAAATTTTATTTTTCATTAAAATTTTCTTTCTCTTTCTATTGTTTGTTTCATTTTATTTTATTTTTTCTTGTATATATACATATATATATATATATTATTTAAATGTCCTTTTGATTTTGTTGGTGGTTATATTTAAAAAATGAAAAAAAAATTATTAAAAATTAAATGTCCTTGGCCTTTGAAAATAAATTTTATTAAAAAAAAGAAAAAAAAACTTAACGGAATTTTTCATTAAAGGAATATTTGAAAAAAAAATAAATTGCATGATGGAAAAAGGGGATTTCCCGCAAACAAACACAAAAAAAAAAAACGAAATAGACGACTGAATGGGCGTAAATGTAATATATTTATTTTTTTTAATTTATATTAAAATATCTTATGAATATATATTGTGTGTGTTGTATGTTAGGAGGGGGGACGAGACCCTATAAAGTAATTGAGGTTACAATTAATTTAAATAAATATAAAGTGATTAGACTGTGTTTACTTTGTTTGTTTGTTTGTTTATTTGTTGTTTGTTTTTTTTGTGTCTCTAATTTATCTCGTAATGTTTTATTTTCTTCAGAATTTTTTAAATTACATTTTTTTAATTTAAAATATTGGTTTTTATTTTTCTATAAAAATAAAAAACAGTTCATTATTAACAGAAAAATGGTAAATTAAACGATTTTAATTAAATTTATTACATTTAATATTAATTTTTTTGGGTTTATTATTTACCCTTAATGCAGTTTTAAAATTGTTTTTAAAAAAACATATTTTAAACTTAATTAAAAATGGCTACAGAGTATAGGCGAACTCAGGAGCAATGACATTTTAATTAAAAATAAAATAAAATTTAAATTAATTGTAATTTAAATTTTAATTAATTTCATTTTAATTTTTAAAATTAATAGTTTTCTAATTTATTGTGTAACTGTTTTATCTCAAGTTTTTAATTTATATTTATTATAAATAATATTAATTAAATAATAATATTAAATAAATAATGATATTTCATAATTTCCTATTATTATTGAATTTAAATATTTAAATCCCTGTTAGTAGAAATTCAATTAAATTCATAATATTTTCTTAATATTTATATAAATAGATTTTTCAATTATTTCCAATTATTTTCAATTTATATCTGAAAAAAATAATAATCCATTTAAATTGGATTTTACCAATTATAATTAGTAAATTTATATTAAATCCTAAATAATCAAAGAATAATGTATTATTTAATTATAATGTTATTGTGTCAGGTTAATAAAGCAAATAAATACTGCAAAAGATTTCAATCATGTATTCTTTAATCCTTTCTAGAAATAAAGGAAATAATGAAAGAAAAGATTATATTACTTCCTTGAATTATTCTGTAAAATTGTAATTTAAAATATTTTGAAATATGAGATATGTTAAATTTAAAACGGAAATTATAAATAATTAAGTTTTATTGAATTTAAATCTTTTAAGATATTTGGGATTTCTTCCGAAGGAGCTTAAATTTATTAACTCTAGTATTAGAGTCATTGAAGTAATTTAATTAATTTAATTTTAAAAAGTTTTAAATAATTTGAGTGTTGAAATACCTAACTTTTCCATAAATAATTGAAGCTCTCATTCTGCTGTCAGTTCTGGTGGCTAGGTTCATTGCCTTCTACGTGTTCCATCAGGACATAGAAATCGACTGTTTTGTACATTTATATTCTCTTCTAGTCCAGTCTTTTGTTCCATAACATGTGTTTTATTTCTTTCAACATAGTATGTAAAAAAATTAGCTTTATTATTTGGTATTATAATAGTATTTCGACTAAATTAGCAGTCTGGAATGTCGACTCAGGAGCCAAAATATTTCTCCATATTTAGAATCACATTTAATTTTCTTTTTATATGTTAATTCCAACCTAGATTGCCTTGTATTATAGTGTCATACCTTGGTATTTTGCTATAAATTTCCTTGAAATAATAATGTGCCTATAATGCTAATAAAATACTCCTAATCCTGTATAGTTCTTAATCTATTATACCTAATTTCCCTTTATTTTTCGTATTTTATTGGAGTTATTCCAAATTTAAAAAGAAAATTTTATTGTTTAAAATTGGGAAATTTTTTAAATTTAAGAAAATAATCGAATGAATCGAATCATGTAAATTAAATGTCATATATTATTTGACATTTGTATCTATATCTGTATGTAAACCTACTAACAATCTCATCAATCAAATTTTAGTTTTTTTTTTTAAATCTTTTTACTTAAAATGACAACTTTGAGTCTTAATCTTATTTCTTCAAAAAATAAAAAAAAATCGAATTATCAATATTTTTTTCGAAAATGAAATTTAATAAAGTGACAGTTAAAATCGATTGTATAAAACAGTTAACCTTTGTTGAAAAATGTCACATTGAAATTTAAATTATTATTGACATATTTATTTAAATTTTTCATATATAAATAAATCCATTCTCAGACTAAATTAGCTTTAGCAAATTTTAATCTTTTTTTAAATCAAAATTATTGCAATTACAATTTAAATTATATTATAGATATATATATATAATATATATATATGCAATCCAACTTATTAATTTTATATATTATTGATAACTTTAATTTTTTTTGAATAATTTACTTTGTTGTTGTAGACAACAAGTTCCAACAAATAAAACAATATTCAAAAATTCTATATATATATATATATAATATATATATATATATACATATATATTATTTATATTAATTCAATAGTTTATTTCAGGTATTATCATACGTACATATACTTTTATATTTTTAATTTCTTTGTTCTTTGTTACAAATTATTAGTAATGGATTAAATTGTATATCTAGTGATGGGAAGGTGGTAGTGATGGTAAAGTTGATAGTAAAAATTTTAATTTATTGAAATTTTCAACTCTTTTTTTTTTTTTTTGAGGTAATTATAATGAATTGAATTGTATGTGAAGTAATAATATAAATACTTTGTATAATTTATATATAATGATTATACTTCTTTGTATATAATTACAACTTTTTGAATTAAACAAGTTTTTCACTAATTATTGAATTTTCATTTTGATTTTATATTTTTGTTTTTTTTTAATTTTCTGGTTTTTATTGTTTGTAAATTCACTAATTGTGAACATAATTCAGTCTTTATTACTTCTTTTGCTAATTGTTAATGTTTCTTTCTCACTTTATTTTTACTTTTTTTTTTCTTTATTCTTATTTTTTTTTTTATTTGTTGGTTGTTTCATTTACACAAAAACTGTTTTACCTTTAACATTTATACTTTTCTTAACAATTAACTGTCGTCGTCTTCGTTTATATATTCGACAATATCTATATATAATACACTAAAAATTATATACCTTTTTTATACCTGGTATATATTTTACAGGTGTTAAATTATATATACATATATATATATTCAGAGAGTTTTAACCGCATAATTTAATTGAAAAATAAAAATCAAAGAATATAAAATTTATATATTAAAATGAATCTATAGATTTTTTTATATATGTATATACAGTTAAAATATATATTTTATAGATTAAATTTAGGATATAATTAGTTTGTTATATTTTATATAGGTATTTTTGTTAATTATTTAATCAAAGTTGATTCACTCTTTGATTTTGAATAAAATAAATTAATATATTTATATAGATAATTAAAAATTTAAAAATTTAATTGAAAATTTAAGAATATTTGAAATAATTTCATTAAAATATTTTTTGGTATTAAAGCAATCTTGACTCTGATGTAAGTTGCAATTTAAAAAAAAGTTAATTATTACTTTTGTGTATTGTAATAAATTTGATATTAAAGATTGAAATTTAAAATTTTGTTTAAAAAGAACCAGTCTTGTAAGGTGAGTGATCCTTAAATAATGTTTTTTATTTTTTATTTTTGAATTATGAGTTCTTTTTTTTTTTTTGGAATTTATTTCATGTCTAATAAATAAAAATTATGTCAGACAACAATTTTAACTTTTTATTTTAAATTAATTTCATTCGCATAAAATTTAAAAAAAAAATATTAAAAAAAAGAAATTAAAAAAATATCTTGTAAATTGTTTAAGTCTTCGAAATTTAATTAAATTTTGTGTTGTTAACTTTTTAATAAAATAAAATTAATTAAAATTAATTTTGTAAAAGATGATTGATTAATTTAAATGTTGTCTTGTCTAATAAAAGTTTAAGATGAGAATAAGACTGTTGTTATAAATTTAAAATAAAATCATCAGTACGAATTAATCGGTACTCAATTATTTTTCCTGCACCGGGCTACGGGTTTTAAAGAGGGAATCAAAGCTCAATTCACTGTGATCTCATAATCATTAAATAAGTTAATGGCGATCACATTACCCTAGAGAAATGTTTCAAGTAATGCCATCTAAATCAATCAGAGATGTATTAAAATTTTAAAGAAAACCTTGTTCCCAATTAAGCGTGATACAGTTTTTCCAACAATTTGTTCTCCCTTTGAATAATTTTTGGAAGCACGGATAGTTAGAATACAATAAATTTTTTCCACAATGAGTTAGTGGAATACTGACTATAAATGCATTTTTTGATACTTTAAATCAGTAATGGCATTTGACAATACTTTAAGTTTCATGATAGTATCCTGTCTCTGTATGGATACTGACTCGTCAAATATCTTATTTGAATATTGAAGCTAATTGTAAATAAGTACTCTTTACTTTCATCAGTACCTAAATAATAAATACAAAATCATATTGATAACAAAACTGATAAAGTAGACTAGGCTTAAGAATAATTTCTCGTAAGTCTTGTAAGTATTCTAAAGCCTTGTTCACACTATATTGTATTGTTATTAATTAACTTATTTAATTTCAAATACAATACAAGCTTCTGCTATACCTTTAATATCTACTGTAATTGTAAGTTCATTAACAATATTTCAGTTATTTTATTTTTAATTATTTCATTTTTAATGGACAATAAATTCATTTTTATTATACATTATTTTATAATCACCTTTTATATTATATTTTTTTATTTTAAATTTTAATATTTCAATTTTTTAATTATTTTGAAATAACAATTAACAATATCAATAAAAAATAAAGTATAAAATGAAAATTGCTGTTCAGACAGTTTTTATTATTTTTAAGACAAAACAAGTGTAGACATTAAATTTAACTTCTATTTTTTTTTATTTAATTCTTTTATTCATTTATGTTTAATGAAATTTAAATCTACAAAAATAAAAACGCTTTTAAAAAATATTTTAAAGTATTAAAAAAGATTAAAATTAAAAAAAAAAAAGAATTTAAACTAAACCCACCTTAAGAGAATCTACGTTTTAAACGTTATGGAGTAGGGATCCACTGAACAAAATAATATTGAAAACTTAAAACAATTTTTATTCTAGACTAAATATTCATATATTAAATTAAATACAATATTGTATATAACTGCAATATGACTTGTTATTATAATAACAATATTGCAAAAAAAAACAACACAAGTTAGAAACAAATTTAAAACTAACAAATAAAACTTTAGTGAAATGAAATAATAAAAGAAAATTTTTTTAGAAGAAATGTACGTACTATAATGGTATATACCAAAAAAAATATAATAATAAAAATACTAAAAGAAATATAATAATAATAAATATTGCTGCAATACAAGCTAAAGCTACTAAAGATAATGTAAAAAAAAACAACACAACAACAATACTGACAACAACAATAATAACAACAATGAATTTGGAAGAGTCCCATCTGGTTTTCAGGAACATACAACATAGAAAAAAAAAATAGAAAATCTCAAGTCTTTTTTATATTTAAAAGATTTTTTTCCAATTTATAAAATGAGAAACAAAAAACGAAAGAAAAAATTATACAAAAGATCCGTGCATCTGGATCTGACTTAAAAGACAATTTTACCAGTTACAAGATTTAAAAAAAAAAAACAAAAAAGAGACAGAAAATTAAAAATGAAAAATAAATAAAATTATAAATGTACAAAATGGATATTGTAGTAGAGTAAGTAGTACACTAAAATATATTATTTGGATTATTATAGGGTTATACACAACATGTTTTTATTCCTGCAATTGACACCGTTTCTATTTCTTTATATTTGAGCTTCAACAATTAAAGGGACACTCACTGATACCCTCTTCCACAAAATCTTTCAATGAGTAAGCATACTATGTTTAACTAAACTTTGTAATTTGTTATTTAAAGTAGTTCTCATTGCCTATTAACCTTTCTAACGCATGTGACCTATATTAACGTATTTCCTAATCCTCTGAAGGAGTAGACTTATCAAGCTTTGCCATTATCTTTAACAAACTTCTAGGGCTTAGAAATCAATGTTTTAAAGTATTTACTAAAATGAAAAGAAATATATATTAGGTAAAAAGAACAATATTTTGATTAACCCCTTCGCGCTGACAGCTCTAATATTTTATTGAATAATTGGCGGATCAGTTTTTTCAATTTACTAGCTTTTCCAGTACCCAAACTGTTATACACTAAACCATTTATAACGGATCCGTCATAGTCTTGTAAGATTCAAATTTCAAAATATTTTGAAATACCAAACTCTGTGTACATATAGCGATCCTAGTGGTTGAATCAGACAATTTAACAAGGATGACATTTTTCACACGATGAAAACTTGTGATTATAATTTCTTTTTTTTATTGCTTTTTACTTATTTTTTAAATTTTTCTTTTACTTTTGGTTAAAGTGGAAACAAAACGGTGCGCATTTTACTTGTTTTTTTTTAATTTTTCTTCTTCATTTTAAATAAATGTTCTTGTATTTTTGTATTGCTTTCTTTAATTTCTTCTTTTTCTTTTTTGCTTCCTATTGTTATTATTTTTTTTATGATCTATTTTCTTTTTTTTTTTACTGTGTATATTTCAAAAAAAGTTTTCATTTTTAATTTTGATTACAGTTTTTTCTATAATTTTCTTTTGAAACAATGTTGTCATATTGTAGAAATTGCAGTAGTTTTACAAAATTCCGAATATGTTTATCTGTCAAAAGAAATACAGTAATTGTCTGTATACCTTAATTTAAAATGTAAATGATTTTATACATAGTATGTATCAGTTGCAATTATATAATCAAGTGTGTGAACGTTGTGCTCTAACTATTTTGAAATTCACGTCTTCCAATTTAAGTGGCTTAAAATTATTTCATATTTAAGTGGAGATCCAATTATCAACATTCTCTTTGAAAAAAAAAAAAATATCTCTAAAATTATGATTGCTTGCACTTCACACAACAAACGTCTATTTGGCACGTCTCACAACTTGCGTCAAAAATAACTTTACTGCATACATCTGATATATCTACTGCATTACCATTGCTTTAGCAAAGTTATTGATCTACTACATTGTTTTCAAATACAGTTTTCTGAAATTATCTACTCTAAATAATTGTATTACATATTCTTTAGTAACAGTCACAATATAATGATTACATATTTTTATACTTCTGTTTCATTTACCACCTACCGTGTTTCGTTTTTTGTACTTTTTTGTATTTTACCGTGGTTTATTTTTGTTATTTTATTTTTGTTTTTTTTCTTTCAAATGTACAAAACAATCTACAAAAGAACTATAATATACAAAATACAACAAATAAAAATAAAAAAAAACCGAAATGTCAAAAAATAATCAAAAAGAAGAGAATGAAGTTTTTTTACTATATAAGAAATAGAAAATTATAAAGAAACATTACAAAACAATAAAATAAAAACAACAAAAATAAAAAACAAAAAAAAAAGATAAATACAAAAAAAAAAAAAAATAACTACAAAACAAATCTCCATGTCATTTGCACTTAATTTAAATTCAAGACACAATACCCAATCCCCGTAAAGATATGCAATCTTTTTTAAATTTGTCATTTGTTTTTTGTTTTTTTGATTTTTTTTTCTTGTTATTGTTTTTCATTTTTATTTTGTCTTGTATTAAGAACCAATCTACAAGAAATGGCTAACTAGTTTCTTTTTATTTATTTTTTGTATTTTTTTTTTTATTTTTAGACAATATTCAAAGACAATAAAAAACAAAAACAAAAACAACAACAAAAATAAATAGTATAATAAGAAAATGAGAAAATTTATAAAATATGTTTATCTAAAGTTGTATATACATAATATGTATACGTACATCTGGTAACACTCATTTGCAATGACATTCTTATTCACTCTTTCTAAAAAGCTATTTTAAATATATTTGTTTTTTTTTTTTTTAATTCTATTGTTTCATGTCTCCTACAGTCAGTCCTACTATTCCTATATACCCTTGTACTTAATATTCATACTTCAGACTCCCCAAAAAAAATAGTTAGTGTTAAGCTGATTTCTTCATTTTCAAAATCTTTTGACAATTTTTTTTTGTTTTAATTCTGAAAATAGAATTTAAGTGGTAGTGAAATCTTTTGAATCGTATTTGCATACAAATTTAAAAATATTAAACAGGATATTTTTTTGTTTTGTGTTGCAGGACTTAAGGATTAGTTGTTTTTTTTTTTTTTGTTGTAAAGAATTGTATATAAGTGTTTTTTAAAAATAAAAAAAAAAAAAAAAAAAAAAAAAATAAAAACAAAACCATTAGTGACAGGTAATTATAGTGATTTTTTAAATATATAATATTGTAAATGGTTTTGTTGTTGAAAGTTTTTTACAACAATTTTATAATTTAAAAAAATAAATTGATGTATTTTTCATTATACATTTAAATATGTATATATATATATATATATATATATAAGGTAAATATTAGGAAATACCAACTTGATTACTAAATTTAACCTTCAAATACATAAAAGTTCAAATACAAATATTAATTTTATTACAATTTTTTAAAAAATCTTGATATTCTACTTCAGGAATACACTTTACAAACTGAGAATCTGGTTAAGTTATACTGAAAAATTAGAAACTTAATTATTTAGAAATAAGTGCCTACTATGAGTTATTAGAAAATAGTTTCAATTTGTTTTAGTAACTCACAGATGAAGTTCTGAAACTTTATTTTAATGTATTAGATCAAGCCGGAGTCTGGACAGTGTAGTTCGTTAGTTTGTATTTAGCTTATTAACTGAAGAGTTCCGGATTCGATTCCCTGTCAGGGTAATCAATATTTAATTAAGAATTATCTAAAAGTAATAAAATTGAATAATTACAAATCCCCATGGTTACCGAATATTTATAGTAAAATATAAAATATATGAAATAAGCAAAATAAATAATATTACTTATAAACTATAAAATACTGATGTTGGCCAGATTCGAGAGGAAAAGGGACGGTAAATTTGCAAAGGTATTGTATGAACTAGGAAATACTTCAAAGCGAAAATTAAAACAATAGTTGTCCAGGTAATTTCAACATTACTATGTCTACAGATGAGTCTAGGAGTGTTGTAGAGAGTGTTGGTTACATATTTCTAATACAAAATTGTTATTTTAGGATTGTACGTTAATTAAGTATAAAATTTAAATATCAGTACAGTTCGAACTAAGTACATAATTATGTAAGGTTTGCTTTAGAGAAGTTAAATTGAATAAAATTGATTTCTTTATCAGCTGTTTTTACTCAAATGTTTCCTTTCATAATAGAGGGTTTTCCAAAGGATTTCTATATTTAACTCTATTAAAAACCCTCAAGTCTTTTCGATTTTTCACTTGATATAAAACGGACTGCAACAGAATCAACAATATTACTATGTTAAGTAAAAATTTTACGTCTAGCCCACAAGAAAATATGGTTCAAATGTCAATCAAATTTTCAATCTATTTTCTATCGAAATTCCTTTGACATCAAAAATTCTTGTAACAACTTTTTGTATTCAAATTAAGATTGTGAAACTTTAGTTAAAACTATTTACCAAAAATGTAACAAAAAAAACTTCAAGTATTTCGAAAGAATTCAATAAAAAAAATGTTTCAGACATGTAAAAATGCAAAGGAAATACAAGATTAAACCTAAATAAGGTTTACAACCACTTGAAATGGATCAAAGGTTTTTATGTACCTTATTTTTGCTGAATTTAAAAATCAATTTGAATCATGTTAGAGATAGTGTAATAAAAAACAGCATATTGGATAATTGAACATATTTTGGACTTATGGGAAATACTGGATTTGTGTATAAAAATTTAATAGGTCACTAATAGCCAGTTCAATATTGGATTTAAAATACTTTGATTAAAAGAAATAAAACAGAACAGAACTGAAATAATTGTAAATTTTTAAAAGTATTTTCTTGTTGCCAATCATTTTTGTTTTTTTTGTTTAGCAACATTTTGTTAAATTTATTGTAAATTAAATTTTTTGAAATACTTTCAAAAAATGTTCTAAAATACAATTATATTAATTGTATATTGTATATATATTTTCTTCTTTCTAGGCGAATAGTTTCTTAGGATCTGACAGATAACTAAGTGGTAAAGTGGCGGCTTTTCAATCGAAAAGTCGCGGATTCAAATCCTGGTCCAATCATATCCAATAAAAAAACATAGTGTATATTACAATAATTTAATAATAAGTCCAAGTTATTATACACGCCGATCTAGTCCTATTTGTTTCAATTATAACTTAGATGGTATTAGTTTACCTAAAGTTACCTCAATAAAGGACTTAGGGGTGTTCTTCGATTCCCAACTTAGCTTTAAAACCCATTATAATAATATTATAAATAAAGCTAATTCACTATTGGGATTTGTTAAACGTTCTGCAAAGGAATTTTCAGATCCTTATGTTCTTAAATCGTTGTACACTTGTATTGTAAGACCAAACTTGGAATATGCTAGTCAAGTTTGGTCTCCGTTTTATATGGTTCACATTGATAGGATTGAGGCAATACAAAAAATTTTTGTTAGATCTGCCTTACGCCATTTGCCACGGTCGAATCCCATTATTTTACCACTATATGAACAAAGGCTAAAATTAATTGATTTGTGTACTTTAAATTTTCGACGTGAAGTTTCTGATGTCATTTTTATTACAGAAATTGTCAAGGGTAACGTTAAATCTAATTTAATTTCTAGTAAAATTATTATTAGAAATCTTCAACGCCTTCGCTCTTGCAATTTATTTAAAACTAATAATCATAGGACTAACTATGGCAAATTCGAACCTATTAATAGAATGCTTATTATAGGTAACAAACATAAACATTATATTGACTTTACACTTTCAAAACACTCCCAAAAACAAAAATTATACAATCGCTATTATTAGGATTATTTTTGTTTTGTTTTTCTTGTAGTAATGTAAAGTTTATAATTTTTAACTTTTAATTTTAATTTTAGTTTGAACTTCTTTATAATTAGTCAAATATGTAATTTTTTATATTGATTTTAATTGTTATTTGTATGCTTTTTTTGTAAACTGTTTGTGTTAAGCAGTATAATGAATAAATAAGTGTCAAATCGGCAAAGGATTAATATTATCAAGCAATATTTACTATTGTCTGGTACTACAAAAAAATACATAAGTAAATAAGATTCTTAAGAAAATTTTACGAAACTTAGCTAAACAATTAAATTTGCGGTTTTTTGGTTTTATTTACTTATTTTACAAATTAATTGCTTAAAAACCCTTCTAAAATTTGATTCCCATTAACATAGAAAAATTCTATTGATTTCCCTTGCTTTTCTTAAATTTAAATATAAATTAAAAATTCAGTTGAAAGGGTTAAATGATTTTTAAATACTCTTCAACTTCTAAATATAAATTTCGTAAATCATTTTGGAGGATCTCATTTTGTTTTATATTCCATCATCTGATCTTAATTTTTTCAAATTAATTTTCTTTGTTCCCAAAATAAAAAAAAAACAAAAACAACAACAAAAACTTCAAAATTTTACTTGACAGCTTTCATTCAAAAAAATAAAGCATAAAAATGTCAAATTTATTTCATTTTTGTTTTTATTAAATTAAAATTATTGTTTTTTTTTTTTTTTTTTTTTTTTTTAAATAACGTAATAAAGAATGCATTAGGAATTTTTCCTTTTAGTTATTTAAGAATGAAACATGTCTGGTACTAATTAATATTATAAGAATCACCTCTTTTCTATTCTTTAATGTTTTTTGTTTTTTTTTTAATAATTTTCCAGATTTTCTTTGTTAGAATTGTTAGCTTTTCATTTTCATAAGGTTGTTTTTTGACTAAATATTAATAAAAAAAACAAAAACATGTTGTTTTTTTTTTAAATGACGGTGATTTTGTATATTGCAACAGCAGAAGCAGCAGCAGCAGTGGCACTATCAAATATTAAAATTTTGAAATGATTATGAATTACGAGACCTGAATCTGTCATATTCTTCTTTATATTTGTGCATTAATGAGATATAAACAATGATATATATGTTGCTTGTGAGATTTTTGAATATATCATAATATATAATAATGAATTTAATTCTATTGTACAGTTAAAGTTAAAAAAAAAATGGAATAAGTTCCGTTCAGAGGTGATCTTAGATTTAAAGGATGTCATCACAGTCTTCAAGTTTTCGAATATAAATGCTATTAGTATTGCTGGCGCCAACTAGTGGCCCAAAAGAGCATTACAAAGTTTTCTTAATATTTTTTACTATTTTATTTAAACCGTTATATTTTTACCGTTTAATAATAATAATACAAATCATTACGATAATAAACGAATTACAATACTTTTTGATAAATATGTCCTGGGTTTGGCCAAGATTTGTATACGAAACTTTTCAATTATTAAGCCTTTAAGTTAGCATTGGTGAGATTAATACTAAACTCGATGTTTTGGATGAAACTAGTTGATTTTGATTTTTTTTTTAATTTTCTGTGGGGCATAGAGTTTCTACAAAATTTCAGAATTTCATTTGGGAACTATTAATTTAGGATCGAATTCGACTTTCCTGTCATTTTATAATAAATTGCACGGTTATTGTTTTAAAGTTTAAGGTGATATCAATTAGTAGTGAAGTCTAATAAATCCCTAGTTCCTAACTCAGAATACCTATATACAATTTTAATTACCACTACTGTAGCATAAAATTAGATTTTGGGTTATTGTTTCGATTTTTCCCTTTCACCCTTCACCATTTTTTTTAATTTTTTTTTCTTTTTTTTAAAAAAAAATAATAATATTGTCTAATAATATTGTCTAATCACTTTAGGGAGAAATAAAGTAATATAAGAGTTTCGTGGACACGATTGCACAATATCTTTTAAAAATATAAGAAAAACATAAAAAAAAAAAAACCCAATTCATTGTCTTAAATTTTTGTACCACGTACACACGTTAAACATTTTCTCAGAAAAATGCATTACTCATTTATTTATAAATGTACCTCAACAATCCACAATATATATGTATAATGTACCTATATACTTAAACTAATTTAATATCAGAATGTAGCTATAGAATGTCCTTAAAATATTATTCAGTGTAATTTTCCTTAAAATACAAAAAATAAATCGTAAGAAAATTGTTTTGAATCATTTAACTGCCACCAGTGTGCAACGGTGACTTGACATATGATTATGTATAGTATTTTATAGTTAGATATGTATTCCCCTACACTCTACAGGATGGATGGTGTACGTAAAGTATTTCATCATAAAAGATATAAATATCACTTGTTGTATATATATCTTGTGTATAAATTCAATTTATGAAAATTGAATGTTAACGACAAAATTAAATATATTGTTTTTTATTTTTTTTTATATTTCTTAAAAAGTTTCTTTTGTTTTTTGTTTTACAATCTTTGGACTTTTGTAAAGAACCTTTCCTTTGAAAAATTTTATAGAAAATCTACGGAACATAAAAAAATTTTTCAATTTCGCTGGAAAACTATTAAAGAAAATTATGACTGTCATTTTTTTAATTTGGTTCCTTTAAAATTGAACTTTTTTGTTAGTACACTTCAGGCAAAAAAAAAGGAGTGAACATTTAATCGCTGTTAGTTGTTTAATTTTTTTTTTTTAAAGTAATTACTGAATTCTTGCTTCTCATGGCTTGTGAAGAAAGCTTTTTCTGTTGACACATACACAGATTTAGGAAACTTTAAAAGACGCTTGCGAAATATGAAGCCGTGGGTAATGTGAAACTACTAACCAAAGCTGAATCTCTCTGGAAATATAATAGAAGGGAAGACATTCAAACATTGTTTGAGGAGGAAGGGTAGAGGAAAGATGGGAGGGCTTAGTTATTTTTATTTAGGATGGAATTTTGAAAGAATAACTTGACTTAACTAGTGAATTTTTGGGAATGCTGGAGCTGTCATTTATGAACTAGTTCCTTTGTTTAGACTTATTTTTTTAATAGAGTCTAATTCATTTATAAATTCAATTTATGAAAATTGAATGTTAACGACAAAATTAAATATATTGTTTTTTTTTTTTGAGTGAACTGCTAAACGAGTATTGCTTCTAAAAGTTTGAATGGCTTAATATTTTTTAATTTACTTAAGAATTACTCAAAGAACTGAGCAGCGGCTCCTGCATTGTGTTGGTGCATTGAAGGCTTTAAGCTTTTAATCACTTGTCGTAAAGACGTTAAGTCGTAACTGTTTTTTTTTTTGTCATAGAATGTATTTAAAATTTATAATGTATTTATATATAACTATATATGTATATAAATTATTTATAGGTAAGATACGTGAGTACGTTTATCAAATAAATCCTGAAAATGAAAGAAAACAAATTTATTAAAGTTTTTATTTTTTTTTTATTTTTTTAAATAAATTTTCTTTTGGTTTTCCCAAAAGAAGAAATCGAAATGTTAATAGAAAAAATAAAAAGAAAGAGATGGAAAATAGTTATAAAGACACCTGATGGTAATGTTTAAATTTTATATACTATATATATATAATATATGTATATACATTTATATTAATATTTTTACTAGTAACAACATTAGTAATAAAAAATGAAACAGGACAGGACTTTTAATACTTAAATTTAAAAATAACTAAATAGTAAATTGGTATGATATACAATTGGCTGGAGAATATATATATAAGATTATAGTATATAAGAGTTTTGTATAGTGTTAGTATAGAATTAGTTCATGTAATATAAGAAATGAAATGTAATTTAGTTATTTTTCTTTAACAGAAGTCCTAAAATGAATGACTTAAATTGTGTGTACGTGATAAATTTTATTAATAAATTTTCTCAAGTTGGAAATCTTTTTTAAAAAAATTTACAAAATATACAAAATTATTTTAAAATTTTCTTTATCTTAGAAGAAATATTTGATAAGAAAATGTTAATTATATTAAATCCTATTTAGAAATGTTAATCCTTCTTAAGATGTTAAGATATTATTCAGTATAATCACAGATTTACAAGAAATTGTTTAATTAATTTGTCATGTGACGTTAGATATTAAGACAGGGTTTTTCTATTGAAAGCAAAGTTTTTAAAGAAATAAATACTAAAGTATTGAAAAATTAATTTAACTCACATGTTTAACTCATATATAGAATATAGATTATTTTCATCAAAGATTAAGACTTCAGAACAGTGTTATTAAGTCGCTATATAAAATCTTGTATATTTTATTTCAATATTGAAAGTTGTAATCCCTTAGTTAAAGTAAAGTGCATTATAACACTTTGTTGAAGAGCAGAACTAATCCAGGACTTAAGAGTATTTTAATATTTCCCCGTAGGTATTCGAGAATTTCATGGGTTTAAGATTAGACATAAAACTCAATGTACAAGTATATTTACACTATAAAGCTGAATTTTCCAGGAGATTTCTAATTTCAGGAGATCTGCTTAATATCTATAAACCGTACACATTCGAACTTCGATTTATTTAAACTTACACATTTCGGCTGGGGCACTTCTCCACAAAGTTTATTAGATTATCTTGACAAATTTTCAAATCATTAAACTTTTTCAATTTCAAAATTGACCCCAAACTTTAGGCACCCTTAGTCCACTAGCATCCTTCGGAATATTTGAGCATTATTCCTTACTATCTCTTTTATATCTTTTAGATTAAGATACTGATTCTATTGAATTGAACTCAAATTTCTTTTACCTTAATACAACTTTATCTAGATTAAATTTCATTGCAATAAAATACAATCTAAAAAAACAAATGATGTCCTTGCTCAATATTTATTAAAGCTTTAAAGATTTAAAGGATTAAAAAAACTGTTTTGTTTTATCCATAAATTATTGCTGCATTCTAAAATAAATTTTCAACTATGCGTTATTAAAATTGGAAATAAATATTAAAGTAAATCTCTTAATAAGTTTACAAAAAACAAGTAACACCAAAAAAAAAGGACGAAAAAAAAGGATAAGAAATTCTTTTTAAAAAATTGAATTCTTTGAAGCGCAAAGTCAAATCAAAAGTTTTTGTGTTTTGTTTTTATTATACAAATTTTTTTATGCAATTTAGAAATAAAGTTTTTTTGTTTTGTTTTCTTTTTTTTTTTAACTTTTTTTTATAACTTAATTTTCTTATTGTTTTAATATATTGAATTCTTATTCCAAAAAAAAAAAAACACAAAAGTTTTTCTTTAAATTTCAATGAAAATTCCAAGTTAAAAAAAAACACAAGTTAAAGCTAAAAAATGTATAAAAAGAAGATCATTTTCCCAAGTCTTCCCTTCAATTTTATTCTATTGAAAATCCTTAAATTTAAATCCTGAATCCTTGTATCTTATGCCAAAAAATTTTTCAAAGTCGTTTTTTTTTTAACGCAGGTAAAATTGAAAAATTTGGCAAAAACAAAAAAAGGATTTGTGCAACAAAAGGATATTCGAAAGGATTTTTTGTTTTAACATTTTTTTTAAAATGAATTCTAAAGTTAAATTATCTCAATTCTTTTGTTTCTTCCATTTTTATTTAGTTGTTGTTTGGAGAGGAGGGGAGGAGGATTTGTCGTCTCCTTTATTTTATTACAAAACTACTAAAAACAAAAAACAAAAGTACCAATTTAAACTTGTCATATTGCATTATATTATTGTCTAAGTTCTATAGTAAAATTATCTGTAATGTGACCAATAAAATTGCATGTAATTTTCTTGTAAAATTGTATTTTATTTTTAGTTTTTAAAGCAGTTTTTTGTTTTTTTACCAATTTTTTAAAATTAGTCACTGCTGTGTTTTTTTAAAAAAATTTGGAAATTTGTTTATTATATAAGAAAAGTAATTTGGAAAATACAGAGAACAATATTAAGTGTTATATACTTTTTAAACAAATCAACAATGGTCAAGACTGATCTGATTTATATGTTTGATTCATATTAATAATCTGGTGATTGGTCAAGACTAAGTGTAGGATTTAAAAAGACATTCTTTTAATCTATGGTTTGTCGTATATTCGATTTCCTTTTGAATTGTATTTAATAATGAGGTTTAAGTATAAGATATTGTATAATTGTACACAATACTCTTTTGACTGAAAAATTGGAAATTTGTCTGTTATCAAATCAATTTGATATTTTTTCAAATAAAAAATAATTCTTAACTTTGGGATTAAAGAGCTCTTTTCTTTAAACGGCCGAGTTTCTTGGAACATATTAGTCAAATTGGCATTTCTGATATAAGGATCTCCTCACCCATTTTATATTAAATTCCAAAAATACAGCACGCAAAATTAAAAATTATCGACTCTTAATCACACCCTACAAAATAGCCCTCAAAAAATTCGGTAATATGTTTTTGGATTTATTTCAATATCTTTTCCTTTTTATAGTTTCTATTACCGAATTGGGAACTTTTAAGTGGTATTAGTATAACCTACGTCATTTTGTACAATAGCTACGCAAGTAATTAACAGCTTTATTAACCAACAATTAAAATATACAATTATTTTTCTCTCTTTCAGGAAGGCTTCTACATTACGTTTTACATTGTTTTTGTCAGTTGTTGCCAATTTATGGATTCTCCGCCATGTTGTGCTAGGTTTTTCGAAACTTCATCTTGCAAGTTTCATTCTAGTTATTTAAGGAGGTTTCAATTGTTTTGGGAAGTCTTCTCAGAGTGTAAATAGGGAAAATGGGAAACCTTATATGATCGTCACCCTCTATGAAATTCATCTTAGAATATTCTTTCTTGTCAATTACAAGTTTCTAAATTTAATCCCAAATTACATTTAAACACCACATACGTGCATATTTTAATTTCACGTCTTAATTTATTTTTTTTTCAATTTTGTTTGTAATAAAAATTGGGAAAATTGTTTTCAAAGGTAATTTTCCTTTGACAGCATTTTCCCAAAAACTAAAAGTAAATATTTTACATTTACTTTCTCTCTTCAAATCTCCCTCTTTCTCCATCTCCCCCTATTTCTAAGCTTAAAAACCAAATCCTCATAATAATATATTGTAAATCCTTTCATATTATGTTTTGGTAAGTTGTTTTTTTCAATAAACAAATATTGGTACAACGTTGATTCTTTTTCAATGCACCTTAAAAACTTTTCTGATCAAATTTATTTGCGAATCCTTCCGAATCAACACAAAAACAACAAAACTTGGGTAGGGCTTTCTCTAAATATAAGAACTGAAGAAAATTTTTATAAAACAAATATATTTTAGTGTGTTTATTCAGTTTAAGGAATAAAGTATAGTGTATGTGCAAATCCCAAAATATAATATAAAGGTAAGAATGTAAATACCCAAATCGGCAATCAATAATCCCGTTATTTTTTTTTTTTGAGTTTTTCTTTTATCTTATCCTAAAATATATTTTTCTTTGTTTTAAAAGTTTTTATTTTAGAAAAAAAAAAAAGAAAAACCATTCTATATGCAATTTCTAATAATTTCTTTGTTAGATACACTCGTAACACATGCATTTTCCTAAAATAGTATCTTAAGATATATTTAATATATGATGCAAGTCCCATTTGGAATTACATATATGTAGTTCGTTTTTCCAATTTTTTTTTTTTTATATTTATAGAAAATTAATGAAAAAACAAGGAAAAAAAATTTTCTCAATTTTCTCGATTTTCCTTAAGGTAAATGGGATAGTAAATGGCAACAGGGATAAGAAGCAGAAGAAGAAATAGAAAATAATAACTATTCTTTAATAGTTTTGTTTTGACGCTTTCAATTTCACTTGGGAAATGTTGTTTTTTGGTTATTTTTTTTTTTTTTTTGGAAAATTGGTTTTTCTTTTATTGTTTTTCCATATATGCATGTATGTACTATTGGATAAAATAAGTTTACCGTTAAGTCAAATATTATAAAATAAACAAATAATATAGAAAACAAAAATATATCTAATAGTTTTATCTGATAGATATATTTTTAAGAAGGGATGGGTGGTGGTGATGAATCTACATGTACTAGTAGATATATTTATAGTTTTATATATTAACTGTTCTTCAGAATTCTTAAAAATTTGATAGGTGCGGTTTTCAGATATGACTTTAAGAATGAAGGAGTAAGATCAGAACCATATAATTTCATATATTGTATATTTGAATTACTAACTAATTCTCTCATATATTCGTATTTGTTTTGTTTTAAGAGTTGCCATTAAGCTTTGGAAAATGCGATTTTACAAAATAATATTGAAAGGAAAATCTATAGATGCATATAATAATATTGAACTAAAAACAAAAAAGTATCTTTTAAATCGAATTTTCTCTATTGTCTGCAAGAATATTTACTTAAGCTAATGTCAAAATAATAAAAAAACAAAATAATAATAAAAAAAAAAAAAAAACGCAAGAAAAGTGGTAAAAAACTTGTGTATTTTCAATTTATGAAAAAATCAACAACATCAAAACAGTTTCAATTGTTTCTGCTTGGGTTCAGTATGAACACATGAGAAGTGGAAGGACTTAAAATTCTAAAAATTGATAGTAAAATTAGTTGACTTAGTGATTGAGAGAAAGAATAAAGGGGGGTGGGGAGACGCTCGTATTCGGTAATTCCTTATAATGAAAGTGATAGAAAAACAAAAGCTTTTGAATTTAATAAAAAAATAAAGAAAAATTTGTCATAATATTGGAAAATTGTAAAATAAAAAAAGAAAAGTGAAAAATAAAAGATAACGGTTTATTTTTATATCTAAATTTCCAAAAAACATGCAATCTAAATTACTTGTTCTTGTATTTTTATTTTTAACTGTAGTTTTGCAAAATAGTTTTGTTTTTTATTTGAAATATTTTATTTTACTGTTCCAATTGTTTGTGTGTTTGTTTTTTATGTACTTTGTATTTGCAGTTACTTAGTTTTTTTTTTTAAGGTTATGTTTTTTTAATAGAAAATTAAGTTATTTTATTCATGTTATTTTTTTACTGTTATAGTCAAGTTCTTAAGATACAATTACTGACAGATAATGAAATTTTATACAATATTATATTTTATTTTATTATTAAAATAATTTTTCTTGAAGTTTTTATGAACTTAAATTTTTAAAGTGATAATTCCTTTAATAATGAAAGATTTTTTTAAGTAAAATAACTGTAAAAATATCGAAAGTCAGTATGGGAGGAAGTTGTATGAGATTCGTCAGAATAGAATTGGACTTTTACCAATTAAAATCATCAGCAAATTTTGAGGTTAAACTTTTAATACAAATAATGTACATCATGGTTTGAGGAAAAATTTTGGGATGAAAGCTTGGAATAAGGCAGTGGAATTATTATGATTAATGGGGAAACCTTGTGTAATATAAGGAAGGAAGGAAGAGGGTTAATATTATTCAAAAAATATTAATAGAAAAGATGAGACCTTTTAAAAATTTGATTTTCAAAAAAAAGGGTCAAAATATAATAAAATTTTAATTTCGCACTATTGCCAAGTGTAGTATTAAAGAAGTTCTAAAAAATCTTCTGCTATCGAATTAAATTTTTATAATTATTATTATATATATTATAGTTCTTGAGCATATAATTTTATAAATATTTAAATTTTTAAATTAATATATATAATTATTTTAATTACAGATGGAAGATGAAGGTAATCATGGTAATGATGAAACACGTCTATTTATATTATCATCATTGGCACAAAATCAAAAAAGTCGTGTTGCATGTATTTTATGCGAAGAAGCAATGCTGGTATTCGATCGTTATCCACTTGTTGATGGATCGTTTTTCTTAAGCCCAAAACAGCATGCTTCTGGTTGTATTGAGGTAAGATATTAACATCAAAATTTTATTTTTAATTTTTTTTAAGTATTTTCAAAAAAATTTTATATCCAAACAGTTCCAAAAAATTTTTTGAATTTTATATTTTAAATTCCAATATTTTATTCTAAAATCCAATACGTTTTATAAGTTCTATCCAATATTTTTAAGCGCTTAAAAGTTTATAAAGCTTTTTCAAGGCTTATAAAACAAAAAAACAGCAATCATTATCTGATAAATATCTTAGGCCAGGCATTCAACTGTTATTTTTTTTATTTTTTAAATATAAATTCAGTTTTTAATGTCATTTTCAAAACAGATTTAAATATAATATTAATATGTAATGTATTACGTTTAATTATGGCGTATTTTTGCTTATATTTTTATTTTTAAAAATAATTTTAAAAATAAATTTAAGAGAAAATAGATTTTGTTTGTGATAATGGTGAATACATGAGAGAAAACATCATCTTATCCTGTTATTTACATTTTTTGTGGAATTGTATACAGATGTGATTTTTGTTTTGCATAAACCACGACAAAATTGTACTCTGCATATTTCTAATGTAGACAGTTCTTACAATTTTAAGCTGTTTGTAAGAAGAGGATTTACACAAAAAGAAAATTTTCATTCGGTTTTGTCTACATGGTGGATTTTTTTTTTTATTGCTGTTTTTCACAATTTGACTCCTCTTCTAAGTAGATTAAGAATTTTAAAATTGTTGATTCACAATATGTATGATATGATAACAGTCAGCTTTCATTAGAATTTAAGGTGAACGCGTTAAGATTTTTTAAAATATTTTAAATATTTGAATAAGTGTATCTAACTTTATGTACTTTGATCTTAGATCCTATTTAAGAAATAATTTTAAAGACAGTTTTTGTAGAATTACCAAGATGGTGGTATTGTGCTAGACTATTTTAAAGATTTTGTGTAGGATCATCTATTACAAATTTTATTTTCAAATAGTATATTCTATCCTATTCCAGGATTCTTAAACTCTATTTTAAATCTACAGTAAATACTAAAGACATATTTAAGTGCAACATATTGCAATAGTAGCATTACTATAAGTAAATATTTAAAAGGTTTTCAAATTTCAAAATAATTTTCTTTAAATAATAATCTTTTTTAAAACTTTATTTTAAGTTTTATTTGATTTTCACTATGGTAAATTTCCTGGGAATTATAAAGTAAATCTTTTTTAATCATTGTATAATCTGTTTACAAAGTTGATTTTATCTAAAGTAAAAACTTTTATCTTCTAATATTTTTTTTTTTTTTAATTTTTTTTGGGATAAAATATCTACTTATATCTAATCCTATGGGATAGATACTATTAAGTCTTAAAATAGGGAAATATTTACTTTTATTATTAGTAAAGTAAATAGAAAAGATTAAATTTGTTGATTTAAAGTCCATTGGAAATAAAGAACACCAAATTTGTAGTCTATTGATTTGGTAATTAAATGAATAAGTTGAATTTTAAATAAAAAGAAGAAAATTGTACTTTTTTGATAACATGAAATTAATTTTTTAAATGCTATTTACAATTTAATTTAAAATGTGTTTTATAAATATCATCAGCGAATGCTAGGGCGTAGATATTTCCTTTTACTCAAATCTAGCAAGAATCGAACATCATCTATGTATAGGTGTATTTACAATTACCTTTTTGAAGACCATTTTCAATTACGAATGATTTCTTAGACTTGATGTGTACTAAAAATTTGTTATTATACAATATATTTTTAATTTAATAAAATTATACAGGATCAGAAATTATCCTCGGCTACTAAGGCCATTTTGGGCTTACATTAAATTACAATTTTTACTACAATTTACTATTTTGAGTATTGAGTTTAAAGCCTTCTCCAAGTCATTCAAGCTGGCAACAACTTTATAATTCTTATTTATAAACCAACTGGTGTCTTATATTTATTTGGTACCATTGTCTGTTATTACATTAATTAACATCTAAAACACCTGAAATAAATATTAGACCCGTGAGCAAGCTCTTCTTAATATACTCCTCATTGTGGTAAAATATATGTGATATTAAACAATTTTCTGGAATTTTTAATGCTCTATATCATAATGACTTCTGATTAATTTTATCATAAAATTATCTATTCTCATGATTTTGTACAAATATTTATTAGAAATATTTACAAATATTTCCTTCCTTGTACAAATATTTATTAGAATAGAAATGCTTGTACTCGGACTCAGGTGAAATAAAAACTCATTATTTAAATCAAAATATTTTGCATACTTTTAGGCAAATCGAAAATATCGCATGATAAGAATAAAAAATAGAAAGAGAGAGAAAAAAAACTTATCTGATTTATTTCCATTTCATAACAATTAAGTGTCGTGAGACAAATTATTTTTAACACAACAATATTATATTTTGTAGAATTTTATTCAAATGAATTATTATTATTATTATTATTATAAAATCTTAAGAATCAAATATGAAAAAAATCAAAATACAAAAGAAAAAAAAACAGAATAAAATCAAAAAATTAAAAAAAAAAAACAAAATGTAGAATTCATAGATTTGCATCTAAAAAGATTAAAAGTCAAAATGTCATGTCACGATACTATTTCAACACAAAAAAAAAACAAAAACAAAAAATCAATTTTTTTGTTTTGTTTTTTTTCTTGTTTTTTAAACTTCTGTGTCTGCTAAAAAGAAAATAAAATTCATGTTAATAAATTTTTACAAGATTTACGTTATAATTCTTTTTATTTGATTTTTTTTGTAAAAATATTTCCATTACATTTCAAAAAAAAAAAAAAAAAAAAAAATTGAATTTATGCAATCATGAATTGTAAATGTCATGACAGAAAATCTTTCATGACACAAAGGAAACAACAAAACAAAAAATTGTACAAAAGAACCAAAGAACCAAAAAAGTTACACAATAACATGAAATTTGAACACAAAATTAAAAAAGGGTTCATGTACTTGGTTTTTTTTCGATTTTTCCGATTTATATCATAACTTTTAGGTAATATTATAGTTAAGAAAGTATCTATAGATATAAGTAGTGTTTTAAAAGGGTTAAATTATGAAATCTTATAAGTGTGTTTTAAAAACAAAATATAGGTATATTTAAAAATTTCTTTAATTGGATTTATTTTTAAATATTAATTTTTGCTGCATTCCTTACATGATTCATTACAACAAGACAGGGTCAGACATGATTCATTACAAAAGAATGTACATTTTATTTTAAACTTTTAAAGAATATTAAAAATTTTCATTTGCATTTTTATTTAATTTTTATTTTTTTTATTTTTCCAGGTTAAATATGAAGGACGTACTCAATTCTTAACAGCTGTATGTATGGGCTGTTTAGATGGTAACTCATGTAATCGTGGAATTTATTGCAGGTAAATTAGTTTTTATTTTTATTTTATTAAATATTTTAATACAATCCAAATTGTAATTTGTATTTAAAAAAATATTTAATTTATTAATTTATTTTTTTTTTTATTTGTTAAGATTCTGTGGTGAAAAATGGGATGGATCTTCTCTTGTACTTGGTACAATGTATTCATATGATATATTCGCTGCAATGCCATGTTGTGCTGAACGTTTAAAGGTAAATTTCATTAAGAACAATTTTAATTATAAATTTATTTTATTTCATTAATTTAACAATTAATAATTAATTTATTTTATTTTAATTTATTTTTTATTTTTTTTTTTTAATATAGTGTAATGCTTGCTTCAAATTACTTTTACATCCACAACAGCGATTGAATTTCTACAGTGATTATAGTCATTGTGTTACATGCCCATTTTGTACAACACAAGATACACATTTCGTTAAACCATTAGGACATTGTTACACCAAAAAATCTATGAAGGGCGGTATTAACCTCCCATAACATGAAGCCCTGTTGGAGTCTCCAGATTCTACGAAGACGACGAATTCAGCATCAACAGAAATAATAACTGTAACATTCGATCCAACAGCATTTCATATTGATGCTGGCGGTTTTATCATTCCCAAATTAATAACAACAATACCGGGTGGTCATCATCCATTACATGAAAAACTTGGTCCATCAGCAATTGATTATACAGCACCAATGCCACCAACAGTAGCAACATCAACAAATTCAATAAATGCTGCAACAAATGCTGCTTATATGAATCAGGTAAGATTACAACTACTTACATCAATAAATACCAATAATTCGGTATCAACTGTAAATGCAAATGCCGCTGCAGCAGCATCAGTTTCCAGTTCATCATCAACAACATCATCATCAGCAGTAGCAGTAACAACAACATTGAATGGAATAAATTCGTCGTCGCCATTAGAAACAACAACATCATCATTATCTGCAACAAATAATAATAATAATATTATTGATAAAAAATTAATATTATTAAATGAATTGAAAATACAACAACAACAACAACATCAACAACAAAATAAACAATTTATAAATGCAGATAAAACAGGAGATTCCAACAGTATTACGAATATTATACAAAATCATCAATCACAACAACAACAACAGCAACAAAATAATTTTAATACTAATAATGATAGAAGTAATATAAATAATAATTTTAATTTAAATAATATTAAAACATTGTGGGGTAAACCAATTTCAAATTCTACATTAGCTGCCATTAATTTATGGGGTATACCATCTCCTTTAACACCAACACAAACACAAAATTCTAATACAATATCCACAACAATTCAAAATATGAATAATATATCATCAAATTCTCAATTATTATTAACTCCCATTCAACAACAACAACAGCAACAACACTCCCAAAATCCCAATCCTTTTATTTCACAATCCTCATCTATAATAAATAATAATAATACATCACATACACCATCTAGTTCCTCATCACCAAAATCTACATCTTCTTCTGTTATATCATCA
This sequence comes from Dolichopus griseipennis, assembly GCA_963082915.1. Classification (NCBI taxonomy): domain Eukaryota; kingdom Metazoa; phylum Arthropoda; class Insecta; order Diptera; family Dolichopodidae; genus Dolichopus; species Dolichopus griseipennis. Next base: position 11,194 of record CAUJBZ010000326.1, on the reverse strand, counting down.
ATATCATCCTCAATAATAAATACACCATCATCGCAACAATATCATAGTGCTGCTAATAGTATTGGTAGTGGTTGTAGCAAAGAATCTATTTGGTTATCAAATCAATCTTCACCAAATAGAGAACAGATATTTTTTACACCATCACCAACACTATTACAGCAACAGCAACAGCAACAACAACAACAACAACAATCCAATTTAATGCAATCATCGCTACAACCAAATTCACATGCACAATCATTAATATTAAATAATAATAATAACAATAATGCTAATATTAATTGTAATAATAATAATGTAAAAAATAATATTATACAAAATCAAAATTGGGATAATTCACCAATTTTAACAAAATTATCACAAAATTCAAATGGTGAATTAATTGGTAATGGTACAATTTGGTCAGCATTACCAATTACAAATCCAAAATTACCACAAAATAATTATGTTAATGGTAAAATACCAAATTTATGGGATACTATTAATCAAAATAAAACTAATAATAATATTAATATAAATAGTAGTAATAATAATATTGCTCAACAACAAACATTATTGTTGCAACAACAACAACAACACAACCAACAACAATCAAATTCACATCATGACACTTTGAATACTAATTCAAATTTATCTGATCTCTGGCTTACACCTACACAAACACAACAATCATCATCATTATTACAACAAAATAATATTGTTGATGTTAATATTTCCCAACAACAACAACAACATCAACAACAATTAAATTCCATTGATTCAATCAGTTCTTTATGGTCAAATAATAATATTATTAATTCAAATAAAAAAAATAATGTGATCACTATTAATAATAGTAATATTAATAACAATAATCTTAATAATAATAATAATAATAGTAACAATAAGCAATTAATTTTATTAAAATCAAATGGTAATTTAAGACCATTAACTGGTGGTACATCACAACAAAATTTACAACAACAACAACAACAATCTTTATTATATTCAACAATGAATGATAATAATAATATATTAATTAATAATAAACCACAATTATCAAGAGAATTATTTCCTTCATCAATACAAACAACAACAACAACAACAAATATGATGACAACAAATCATCATAATAATATAAATAATAATATTGATACAATATTATCATCAGATAATAATAATTCATCTATCACTGAATCAATTGCACCTAATTGTATGCAATTATTTTCTGATGATATTATTAATTATTTAAATATGATTAATTAAAATAATTATATATTAATCCGAATTACATAATAATACATTAAAAATCATTTTCTATATTTTTTTTTTTTCATTAAATTTTTTTAAAAATTAATTAATTTTTAAATGAAAAAAAAAAAGGAAATAAGAATTTTTTACAAAGTATTTTGAATTGAAATTAAAAAAAAAAAAATAAAGAAAAATATTTGAAAAGATGATGAAGAATTAAAATACAATTAAAATGAAAAAATTTAAAATATGTAAATTTATTTAAAGACAAAATAAAAATTTATATTAATTTTTAATATATATATATATATATATTAAAATATAACAAGAACCAGAAAAAAATGAAGATAGAAACAAAAAAAGAAATTTGCTATAAAAAAATATTTACTTTAAAATTGCAAAAAAAAAGAAAATATTAATTTTAATTCGAAAAAAAAAACTAAATATAATTAATAATATTGTATTAATTAATATTATAAAATATTTCTAATCTATTTAAGAAGAGAAAAGAATAACAAAATAATAATTAAAAAAAAAAATTATATTTATTTTTTTTTTTTTTTTATAACTATTAAATTAAACAATATTATTTTTTTTTTTTAATTAATACTAATTAATACTATTTAAAAATTATAAAACTCCATTTTATTTTTTCTTATATATATTAATTATGTTTTTTTTCTAAAGCAAAATTATGTATTTTTATTATATGAAAAATGTGTAGCAACTTTTTATATTTCTTTATTTTTTTTTCACCCCCTATCCATCATAATTCTATGTATTAATACTATATTAATTCTTATATTAATTCAATTTTATTAAATTTAATTCTTAAATTTAATAACAAAATTTATATTTATAACAATAGTTAAATAAAAAAAATAAATAAATAAATTAATTAAATAATCTTAATTTAAAAATATCACAACAAAAAAAAAAAAAAAAAATAAAGTAAAAAAACTTTTTTTTTTTTTTTTTTTTATAGCAAATTGAAATATTTTTTTTTTTTAGTTAATTTTTATTTTTAATTAATTATTATTAGTAATTAAATTTATTTTAATTGTTTGTCTCTTTTTTTTTTTTTTTTTTTTATTAAAAAAATTTGTTCTCAAAGAAGAAGAAGAGAAGAAAAAACGAATTAATAAAACAAAATTAAAACTTTTCTTTAGTATAATGTATTAATTCGAATCTTGTAATATTATGATAGATTATTTATAAATTAAATATAAATGGGGAAAGTAATTAGGTATTTAAAAAAAAAAAAATATATATATTTTGATTGGAATTTTAAATAAAAAAAAAATAAATTAAAATTTAATTAAAAAGAAATCAATTAATATAGCATTTAAAATCAATGTTATTAAAAATTAATATTGTGATCTCCAAATTAATATTTTTTATATTAATTATGCATATTAATTAAGATTAGAGAATGTAAATGCATTGTTTATCATTTAATTTTTTTTTGTAATTTTGTTGGAGTAATTTAAATACATTCTATATTCTCCATTTTCCAAATAATATTAAAACAATCAAACATTTGTGTGTTTTTTTTTTTTAAATAATTATTAAATCATTAATTAAATAAATTAAATTAACTTAAATAATCCATTTTTTTTTTTTTTATATTTATAAATAATCTATCACGAATATTAAATTTATAATAATTAAAAACAAAAAAAAAAAAAAATATATGAAGAAAATTTAATAAAATAATTAAATGAAATATAAATTAAACATAAATTTTTTTATATTAATTATTATTATTATTAATAATATTTTTTTATACATACATATATAATATAATATATTTTAAATAAAATATTTGTTAATTAGTTAACTTTTTTTTCTCGTTTTGTTTTATTTTTTTATTTTTATTTTACTTCTGTGTTTATTGTGTGAATTTTGTTTATTATTTTTTTTAGTTAATTTTTTTTTATTTTTTTTTTTTATGTTTTGTTTGCAGAGAAAAATTTTTTTTATTAGAAATTTTTTTTTTAGAGAAAAAAAAAAATTTGGATTTTTTACATGAATACAATTTTTGCGTCCCTTATTTAAGTTTTCCTCTTTTTTGAAGGTTGAAGAAATAATTTCGAAAATAAATTAATAAATCCATAGGTGGGGAGACATAAATATTTTCCTAGAATTGAACACTATATTATTTGTTTGTCATATAAATAAAGAAAGCAATTATATGGTACATTCTTTTAACCTAAAACTATTAAAAGTATATAATTAATAAAAAATCATAAATTATATTATATATATATAATTGGAACTTCTATCTTCAGTTTTGTATAGCTTCAAAATTTTAATCTGAAATGTTAAAATAAAAAACAGCATCATAATTTACCAAATCATAACAAAACATAAATAAATTCTCTAAAAAATTTCTTATATATTTAATTGATGCTAATTAAAATGTTTACAAAACTTATTTACAAATAGCTTTGTAAATTTGTATATAATATTATAAAATTAAAATTTTATTAGTATAAAAAATTTAATTAGTGTATTTAAAAAGATTAAAAATAAATTTATTTTGTAATTTAAAAAAAAAAAAATGTGTTTAAATTTATAACTCTTCAAATAAGGGGATACAAAACTACAAACTAAGGGATGATATTAGCATTATCTAATATTTAATTTGATTTATAATTAATAAATAAAATAATTTTTTTTTTTTTTTCTTAATATTAATTTTTAGTTTTATAAGTTTTGTATTTTTAATTTTATTATTTTCTAAAATGATTTTCTTTAAAAAAGAAAATTAAGATATATATTGTTACTTGATTTGAATTATTATTCTTATATAATTTTTCTTTATTCATTATTAATTATTACTATTATCATTATTATTATTAATATAAATAATTTTAATAGAAAGTAATTTTTTTTTTTTTTTTTTTTTAATTTTTGTGTTTTAATTTTTATTAATTTTTATATATAATTTTTTTTTTTAAGTAAATAATTTTCAATTAATATACATATATATATATATATAACTTTTATCTGTTATTTTATTTTTTTAATTTAAAATAAAATTTGAATAAAAAATTAATTATTACTTATTATTAATTAATAATTATATATATTTATAATATATAATAAATTAAAGAACAGACGAAACTGTGTTGTAATTTTAATTTAATTAAATAATAATTAAATAATTCAAATTAAATATTTAGAATCTGCGCGAATGTTTAATATAATTTATTAATGTATGCGTAGAAATACATATTTTATAAATATAAATAATAATATTAATAATTAGTTTTTTTTTATATATATATATATAAGAAAAATTTTTTGTATTGAAATAAGAGAAAATACAAAATTTTTAACTATATATATAATTTTTCATAACTAGTATAGATATTAAAAAAAAAAAAACAAATAAAATAAAGGAAAAACTATTTTCTTATTTAATTAGAAATGTTTTCCTTTAAACTTTTTATATTTATATATAAAAACCTTTTTAAGGTTAAGATCGTAAATATATATTTAAAAAAAAACAAAAGATAAAGAATGGAATGAAATAGAAATATTTAAATATATACAATTTAAATTTAAAGATCGTTAAAGAATTTAAACTTTGGAAAGTTTTAAAATTAAATTTTTTTATATAAATAGTAAATTACAAAAAAAAATAAAAAAATACATTTTTTTAAACAAAAGAGCCAATATCTATTATATAATATACTTTCAAAATATATAATTCATATATATGTATATTTATAGTTTAAATAAGATACATAATACAAAAAAAAAAAAATGTAAAGTATTTTAATAGAAAATATTTATTAATCTTTTAAAATAAATATCCATTTTAAAATAAAATTATTAATTAATAAATATATTAATATTTTGGTTAATTTATATATGTATTAAAAATCTAAAACTCTTTGTAGCTTTTTTTTTGTTTATTTTTTTTTTTTTTTTAATATTCCTCAAATATGTGAATAACTTATACGAATAATATATCAAATATATTAAAAAACAAACAAAATACTATATTATATAAATAAAATCGTGTTTTTTATATCATAAGTATATATTTATTATATAAAAAAAAAACAAAATAAAAACAAGAATAAGTAAATCATGAATGTTTTAACAAAAATTATCTTTAATTTTACCATGTTAATGTATTTAATTTAAAAAATAAATTAATAATATTGAAAAAAAAAATTATTAATATTTTAAAATTCTGTAAAAAAAAAAAAAAAAACAAACAACCACTGTAAAACAACATCAAAATTAATTTGTAATTAAATAAAAAATAGAAAAAAAAACAAATAATAAAAACAAAATTTAAGCAATATTAATATAAAAAAATAAAATTTTGTAAAGAAAGTTGAAAGAAGTGAAAGAAAAATATTATACTATTTAAGAGTTGTAATTCCATTAATAATGCTTGTTTTCCTTTTTAGTCCTTTAATGTCATAATTACTCCTGTATATTCTACTAAAAATTTAATTAAAAAAAAAACAAATATAATATTAAGAATTTTCTTTTAAAAATTTAAAGTAAAGTCTATTAAACTTTTGTTTATTTATTATAATAATTAATGTATTAATACTATACTAATAATATTAAAATCGTATAATACATTTATTAGAGCAGAACAGATCACCATTTGCAGTATTAATATAAAAATAATATATTTCGTATAGAAAATTTCAATTTTATCAATTAAAATATTCAAAATTTTGCAGACTTTCTTTTGATTTTTATATTGAAAAAGTTCTTTTTTATTAAATATATAATTAAATATTAAATTTATATTAATGAAAAAATTAAATTTTTTTTTTTATGACAATTAATAAAAAAGAAAAAGTGTGAATTATTTTTCTTTTTCGTGAATGGATTTTCTCTTTGTGTAAATTAAAAATAAAAAAAAAATAAATATTAAATTATTAATAAAAAAATGAAATCGTTATTTTTGGAAAGCTAAATAATATTTTGTATTAGTGTTTAAGATTGGTCTAAGGTCAGCCCAATAGTTTTTTTTTTGTAATTTTTCTAAATGTTTAAAAAAATAAATTCTTAACAAATTTCAAAATTATAATATTTAATTTTTTTTTTTTTTCTTAATAAAATTTTCCTATTTCTTTTTTTCAAATTTTTATTATAAATATTAATTGTATTAAAATAAATTATATTAGGTTTAAAAATTTTAAATTCCTATATTATTCCTAAAACAATGAAACAGTTTAATATTTTCGATATATTTGTTTTTGGGCATTATTTACCTGTTTATGCTCTCAAAAAATATAAAATTGAACATTCTTGTTATTTTCAACTTGTTTTTATTAATTTAATTGAAAAAAAAAAAAAAACACGGTTTCCAAATACTATATTTCAAATTTTTTTTTTTAGTAAGTATATAAGTATATATATATTTACTTTTGATGAGCTCTCGGCTTTTCTGTATAAAATAATCGTTTTCCCTTCCGAAAAAAAATAAGAAAATAAATGAATTTCAAAAATAATAAAATATATTAAATTAATTGATTGAATTTTTTTGATTTCAAAATAAGTTCCAATACCAAAAAATTAATTTAAATTTTCTCTCAAATTTAATTTTCTACATTTTAATGAATAAATTGCAAATTTTTTTTTTTGTTTAAATTAATTATGTGTATAGACTAAATTAAATAATTAAAAATATTGAAAATAATTTATTAATAAATAGTAAAATGGAAAAAAAAATGGGGTTCAGTGATTATTTTTGTGATTTGTTTTTTAGTTTTTTGTTTTTTTTTTTTTTTTATTCTAATGGAAATTTTATCAACTCAAAACCCACTAACTTAGCAAATACAGAACAATTTTTTTTTAAAATACTAATAAATATAATATTTTAATCCGATGGTATTTTTAAACACTTATATACAAATAATATGTCATGAGATTTAGTCAATTCATTTAATTAATACTAATATTATTAATTCCCTTTTTAATATTTATCTAGAACATTAATACATTATTGTTCTATATTATTATTAAATAAATCAAATTTCAAATTTATCTTAAAATATATAATTAATGTAGAATAAATCAAACACACAAAATTAAATTGTGTTTTTTAACTAAAAAAAAATAAAGTATTTGTTTTTCTTTTTCATTATTTATAATTTGTTTTTATTAATAAATTTTGTTTCAAAATAAATTTTTTTTGCAAAAAAAGATAAAAACAAATTTATATATATATATATATATATAAAATATAAAGCAAAATAGTTCACAAATATATGTTCCTAAAATTAAATAAATTTTTCTTTTGAAAGTCTAATACTCCTCAAAAAAACAAAAAAAAAACAATTAAATTAAAATTAATTGTTTTAATTAAAATATATATTAAATTACTATAAATTAAAAACAAAAGTTAGTAAAAATTATAATGTCATAAAATATAAATTAGTAATAAAAACAATATATATTATTATGAAGAATAAAATAAAATCAAAGACAAAGTAAAAAGAAAATTATTAAAAAAGAATTACAAGTATATATATATACAAATTGTATTAATGCATTTGTTAAATATATTAAAAAAAAAAAATTGAAAAATATATGATTAAATATCAAAAATAAACAACAACAAACAAAATATACAAATTCAATGATTGAAAATTAACTGGAAGTAGACCTTCTCAGATCATCTGATGAAAAAATGTACAAATAGGATCATTTCTTATTTGTGAAATATTTTAGACTTTATTTTAAAAATAAAATATTAAATAAATTGAAAAAAAAAAAAAAGATACATAAAAAGTTAAGAGAAATATTTAAAATAAATTAAAAACCTAAAATTGTAAAATTCTCTTAACATATATATTTTAATTCTATACCTAAATAATCACATATAAAATTTTAAATATATATATAAATAAATAAATTACAAAAAAAAAAAAAAAAGAAATATGTATATATAAATATATAACTAAAAATTAATAGTTTTAGAATTTTTTAGTAAATTTAAAAAATTTTCTAATGTATACTTACGTAGAAATCACTATAATTTGTAAAGTTTTGCATTTAAAACCGAAAAACTAACTTTAAAAATTAAATATGAATTATAAAAGATATTCTTTCTTTTATATATATACATAATTAAAATATACTTAAAAATATTTAAATAATATTACGGAGGAAATTTTTATACAAAAAAAATTTTATGAATAAAATAAATCAATTAACCTGGACAAATTCAAAAAATTGTATATCCAAAAGTTAAAAAAAAAAAAAACAATAAATCAAATAATTTTATCTTAAAAGTTTTTTTTTTTTTTTATTTATAAATAAATAAGTATATTTAATTAAAAACAATATTGATTAATAATAGTTAAATTAAAAATAGTTTAATTCTTTTAAAACTTTTATAATTAAAATTTTTTTTATAAAAATTTCCTAATTAAAAAAAAAAACAAAAAAAAATGTTTTCAAATTATTTAATAAATATATTATTTAATAAAATAAAAAATTTACATAAAATTACATATATATATTTAAATTTTTAAATAAATATGTTTTTTTTTTTGGAAAGAAAACAAATAATTAATTTTACTTTAAACTTCAAATAATTAAATAATGCAAAAAAATTTAATTATTTATATGTTCTTAAATAATATTAAATAATATGAAATTTTCTCTAATATTATTAAAACAATTTTTTTTTTTTTCTTATATAGTTCGTATTAATAAATAAAAAATTAAACCAAGTGAACTAACATTATTTTGAATATAAATTAATATATTTGTTAAAACTGTATATTAATTAAAATTGATAATTAATATTATATAAATAAAAATTTATATAATAATGATTAATTGTATTAATATCTTTTCATTTAAAGTATATAAATACTTTAAAAATTTTTTTTTTTTAATTTTTATTAATAATTTTATTTATTTTTATTAATATTAATACGAAAGCCAATTTGTTTTTTATTCTGTTAAAACCGAAATATTTTTAACTTAGCAAAATAAAAATGTAAAAAAAAAACAAAAATTATAAAAACGCAGAAATAATACAAAACTAAAAATTAATTTTATGTAAAGACGATATGAATATATTTATAAACTTAAATAAAATTTAAAAAACTTAGTTGATTATATTTTTTTTTTTTGGGTAAAAAATCTTGAAATTGAAATTTTGAAAAAAAAAAAACTAGCTTTCATGTTTTTATTTAATTTTTGATACAATCCATAGTGTACATAATTTATTTAAAAATAAAATAATTTTCAATTATTTTTTGAAAAATATTTTTGAAACAATGAGATTTAAATATTTTGTTGATTGGAAATCTTTTTGAAAAGTTCTGAGTTGATATGAAATGTAACGAAAATAGAGATAGCAAATTTTATTTACGTTTAAAATATTAATTCAAAAAAACTAAAAATTTGTGAAAGCAAAAGCATTGTTTTAAAAATATGTTTTTTTTTTATAATGTATTGAACTCATGTACACTAAAATAAAAACATTCAACAGCTAATATATAATTAAATTTCAATTAAAAATATTTTTAAAACGTACAAAGTCCATTAATATATATACAATATATTTAATTTGAATATAAAATCAATATAAATTTTGTATTCAATTATTTTAATTTTTTTCATATACCATTATTACTAATTAAAGCTTAGAGAATTGAATATTGAAGATTTTTTTTTATAAATAAATATTTTAGTTTTTTTTGTAATTTTGTCAATGTATTGTTTAAATTAATTAGAAAATTTTTAGTTTAAATATTGATTTTTTTTTTGTTGATTTTTACATAATGTTTATTCAAAGAAAAACAATATATTTATATATATATATATAATAAAAATTAATATAATATAAAATAAATAAATGTATTTAATTATTAAAACTAATATAAAAACTTATCAATTCAAAAGGTTTATTTTATTCTGAATTTCGTTTTTATTAATTTTTCCTAATTGAAATTGGATTTGAAAAATTAAATTAATTAATAAAAAAAACTTAAAAAAAAAAAAAAAGGTAAATATAATATAAATATATTATATTCTATAATTAAATAATAATTTAAAAAAAAAAAAAATGTAAGTTAATGTTTATGAAAATCTAAAAAAAAATTTTTATTTTATTTTTATTTAAAAAATGTAGTTTGATATTTTAGTAATATTTTTTTCTTTATGTAGAATTTTTTAATTTTTAAAATAAATACAAAAAAAAAGTTAATTAATTTAAATTTTTTGTTTGTTTTATTTATTTATTATTATTTTTTTTTTTTTAATTTCAGATTTTTTTATTTAATTTTAGGTTTTTATTTTGATTATAAAGTTTTTTTGTCGGCTTTTCAGTCCAAAGAAGAAAATGTAAACCTTTTACAAATTCAGAATTATTATTCTATTTCGGAGTTTTTACTTTGGAAAGAAATAAAATTATTAACTTTATATTAATTACTTCGCCTATGATTGACCTACCTATTGAAAAAGATTCACTATAAATAGTTTAATTAATTTGCTTTGGAAGTTAAATTACTAAATTTAAAACAATTTAAAATTCTAAATTTTTTGATTAAATGCAAAAAATGTTTTTAAAAAAAAGCAGTGCTTTTCAAACAAATTAATGCCATCCTAAAAGTATGCAATTTTGAAAAAGTTAATTTAGATCAATTGAAATTTTTTTTTTTTGTTTTTTGTATTATTTTATTTTTTTTATTTATTATTTTTTTTTTATTATTTTGTAGAATGAAAATGAAATCCAGTTAAATCAGAACTTCTTATGGCTTGGAAGATAATAAATAAGTCGGTTTGAAGAACGAGAATATTAACTGGAACATAAAGTTAAAGAATAATTATGATCCTCAAAAAATACATTTTAAAGTTGAAAAAAATTTATATTTTAAACATTTACATTGCAAGATTTAATTAGAACTAATAACAAATGTTAAAAATATATCTGTTTGTAAATACTTCTCTATTATCATTC
>CAUJBZ010000325.1:0-16091 GCA_963082915.1 Dolichopus griseipennis | reverse complement strand
GGCCGGCCATCAGCTCCTGTTACTGATGTTATTGTCAGACTAGGAACTGCTAATGCCGAAGACATGTTTTTAACTTTTACTTTTCTTTTAATAAATAATTTATTTGTGATTTATTACTTTTGTGTTAGGTAACTTATGTTATTATTTATCTTTTTTTTTTGATTTATAATTGTTTTGATATAATTTTTACACTTGACAATATACATTCAGTTAACTTTGATAATTTAAAAATCATATTTTTTTCTGTATTTTTTCTTTAAAAACTTTTGCAAAATTTCTTTTTATTTTTCATTTAATGGAAATTTTTCTATCCATAGTGAAAAATTTCCAAATTTATATATGTATATTTATTTACATATATATTTAATTATATTATGTTCATAATTATAAAAGAGGTGGAAATTTATTATTCACTTACATTAACTTTTTAAATTTATTTTTTAATCAATCATCACAGAATTTAAGGCTATGGTGATTGTTTTAGTATGTAAATACGTAAATTTAGTTTTATGTTCTGGTATATTTTTAAACTGAAACTATAATAATTAAAATGTATTATGTACCTACTTCAGTATTAATTACTTTTAAAACTTTAATTTTTGAAATATTAATAAATTGCACTAAATTATTATAATGACAATGATGATATCTATAAATTTATTATTTACTTAAAAATTACCTATTTTACATTTATTAAATATAAATGTTATATGTAGATATACATATAATTTTTAAAGGATATTATTCATATTAAATTTTTTTATACTCAAGATGAGGAATATCTCCTTTTTTTTTGATATTCTTCAAGTAAAAATTAATTATTTAATAGACTAACTAGATACATAATTATAATTTATTTTTATTATATACTTTATATTTAATTAAAAATATTATAAATTTTATGTGTTTTTCTTTATTTTAATCTAAAACTTTTTTTTTTATATAGGTATGTTATATATTCCAATGGTTAATACTTTATTTTAATCAGACCGCTTGTATCGCGCCCCGAATATTCATTTAACACCAACGAGATAGATAGACCGATATTCACACACTAAAAGAAGAAATCACAAATGCATATCTTAAAGGCCCCTTTCAAAGCAATCAAAAAAAAAAAAAAAAAAAAAAAAAAAAAACACAAGAAAGCATAAAAATTAAAAAACAAACAAGAAAATACAATAAAATATTTTCTTTGTATGTATAGACAAAATTCGCATTCAATTCACCACAGTCGGAACAAGTTATATAGTCCCAGTCTCACAAAATATATATTTAACATCTCACAAAACTTCACAAGTCACAATCTGTCTCATAAGATATTCAAAAAAAACAAAAAGCAAACAAAATAATAGTAATAATCAAATAATAACAATAACAATACTAATAAGTTGTAAATATATAATATAGGATACTAAAAATGAATCTTCTCTATCTTTCTCTTTTTTTTCTTTATGTATGAGTAACAATTTTTAATAGTAAATTTTATATGTATACCTAATATATAAAATAAAATGTTCTTATATACTTATATAATAAATATAATTATATATAGATCCATATATACATATATATACATATATATATATATATAATACCAATATCTAACTATAATTTAATACAAAAAAACTTTATATACTTAAACAAATATTCCAAAGCAAATACACTTTTTGTCTAGCGGCAAAACTCTAAATTGAAATTGGAATTTTGGTGAGTCGGTACCCCTCTGTAAGCATATTAATGTTATATTCAACTATGTATGTATATATTATATTCTCTATATATAAATTATATTTAAGTGATTTCTACCTAGTTATAGGCGTATTTTTGTATTGTATTTAAATTAAAAATATAAATATTATTTTGAAAAAAAAAACAAACAAAAAATATTGACATTAATAAAAACAAAAAATCTTTGTTTACAAATTTGTAGGTATATCAAATAAGACAATACAATGACAATTTTTTAAAATCCAATTGTAAAAATATTTCCACATTATTATTATAATCTTAAATTCTTATTTCATTAATTTTCCACAATGTTGCCCGCTTCTTTTTGTTTTTTTTTTTTTGTTTTTCAATAATAAAAAGTTTGCGAAAAAAAATCATAAAAAGAATGTTACTATACTTTTTTTCATATACAAATACAATCAACCATATGAAATAGAAAGAGAAAATAATATTTTAATAATTTGCTAAAATACAAACGAACTTAGATTCAATATATATAGAATATAGATACATTCATATGGAATTTATATAATATACATATATTATTTCAATTTATTTCAAAGAAAGAATACGGTGTGTAGAGTATTGTATGTAGGTGTATTGTATTTTTAGTAAATAAAATTTGTTTTCTTTTTATTAAACTTGCAATAAAATCACATGGTTAAATTTTTATAATCGCGCGCTAAACATTTTAAATTCAGCAGACAGTATATACTATACTATAATAATATACTATAGATATATGTATGTATCCATAGATACTGCTTAAGTTTTAATATTAACAAAATTATGTACTACTCTGTAGAAATAAAGTAAAGAACACTTTATAAAAATTAAAATTTATTCTTTCTTAAATATAAATTTATATATGCGGGGACTTCCTAGCATCTTAGCCTTAGCATGTAAAATTTACATACATATAATTAGTTACTCTGGGTGTTTTATTTGTACATTGAATTATGCACACGCTTTTATTGAATTTAATATATAATTAATTTGTTAGATATACCTATAGGTACTATTTTTTTATTTTTACCAAAATAAATTCAACTGCAGTTAACTATGTATGTATATTGGAAGTTAAATTATTTCCTTAAATTTTTTAAATATTTAAAAAAAAAACTCAAGAAGATTATTTTCTATAAAAAATACCTACATACATATAAATAAATAAATATATGTATACTATATATACATACGTTAACATACTTATATAATATATGTATACATACATATTTGCCCCAAAAATATAAAATAACTTTAGATTTGTTCGCATATACAATATATATTAAGTTATATATATTATATATATATATATATTATATATATTATATATGTGTATATCTATATGTATTATGTACAAAACTTATTTATATTTTTATTGTAAAGATAATTTAAAATTCTATTTTTGGTTTGTTTGTTTTTTTTTTTTCTTTCTGTTTTTGCTCTTTTTCATTTCTTTCAGATTGTCTAATGAAAGGCCCTGAAATTTTCCTTCAAGAGTATATTTAACATAAAAGTGTTTATTTTTTTTTTATTATTTTGCTTTTGTTTTTATTTTAAAGGTACATACATAACAATATCACTTGCTTGCTTTTCATGCAATAAAAAAAAATTAAAATGTTTATCGAAATAAGTTTTTGTATATTAAAATTTATATATGTATACACAATATATTTATAGCTACAAACGAATGTATGGATACAACGACCAAAATTTTAAATGTTTCATAGTATTTAATAACACGAGAACATTATATTTGTGTGAAACTATAGATACACATTTTTATGATGAAGATAATATAATGTGTATAATATTATTAAACATTGGGTTGGGTATTATAATTATTCCAATTTAGATACTCCATGTGAATTTTTATAAAAGTAAACACATATGTATGAATTTATATATATAGATTTATATACATAATGTATACTGATGTATATATGTATGTACATAATTACTAATTAAATATATATAGTTATGTAAATAAATAATAAGAGAAGATATAAAAGATACCCATTTTTTTAAAATAAATTTTGATAACAAAATCAAATACAAAAAATAAAAAAGCGTAATGGAAATCTTTTTATTTTTAATAATACAAAAAAAGGGAAATTAAAAAAATATTGATTTGAAATATGTATTGGGTTAGAAAAGAAACTCAAAACATATATTTTTACTTACGTAGGTATACCTATAAGGTGCCTAGGTACAAATATACTATAGGTATACATAATATATTGTACATAAATATGTACCTAGGTGCTAATAAGCGAATTCAACGTCAATGCATTGATCCCATATTCAAAATTTAATTAATTACATAGGTATAAACCTATTTACATATGTACATACCTATCTTCATTCTTACATTATTAAAATATGCAAATAAAGATAGATAAGTACATACCTACATATTTTTATCAATAATGTAGGTATATACAAACAAAAATATTAATTTTTAAATTTTGTTCCGTGGATAGATAGGTATGTTTATAATTTGAGGATTTTTATAGTGTGATAATGAAAACTTATACCAAGTCCAAGTAATCCTGTCTGAAAACTATCTATAAATACTCACATTCATACATACATGGGAAGGAAAAAAGTTAATTGAATTTTATTATCCGTTTCAGATCAATAATTTTCGATTGTAACATTTGACTTTATTTATGTACTTATTTATATCTACCTACCTATACATATAGTTCATTTTTAAATTTATTTTAGATAAAACAATATTTTATAAGTTTTTATAACTTAAGTTCTGTGTATGTATTGTAAAGTAAATATCAAATTAATTTATAAAAAGTAATTATAAGTAGCTTTAATTAATATATTTTATATATGTATATTATAAGTTTGTATACCTATAATAAAAAAAATAAGTTTTGGGTTTAAGGTAAGTATCTCTTTTTAATAATTGCGTGGAAAGTAGAAACACAGTACCTACCTCTAGGTACCTATATTAATAATAAAAAAACATTAATTCGCATCTGAAATACATATGTAGGTTCATTTCAAGTCACCTGGTAAAAAATAATAAGAAAACATAAGAATAAGATCAGAAAAAAATTTAAAAATCTTAATAATTGAAATAATTTTTTTTTGTATTAACAGAGGACTGCATTTGAACGGTAAAAATTAGTTATTGTACATTATGTACTTTATATGTATGTACATTTGTACATATTATATAATATCAAACATATTGTATGAATACCTATCTACATTTATAATATGAAAAATGTTACAACGTACCTAGTATGTACATAATTCCATATATAATTAATCACCTATATAATTTGTATACTATATGTATGTGCGTTGTACATATGTATAAGTACCATTATAAATGAACTTATAGAAACCTACGTAATTTTTTTTAAACTTCGGGGCATTATAATTTGGAAACTAATTAATAGGACACAGCTCAAATATCTTCTAAAAGCAGCAATACTTTTTGACAAAACATTTACTATATGTACATATTATATGTACATATATATATTTATATAATAACAAAAAAATTTTTGTGATGCAGTTTGGTAAAGTTTAATTTTCTTTTGAATTAATATTTGACATTTATTGCTATATTAATATGTAAAAGTAAAGTAAACAAAAACAATGTAGGTACATACTTCTATAATATATGCATATAAAACTATAAATAAAAAAGTAAGATAAAATCATTAATATGCAATATTTTAACATAGCAACTAAAAAAATTAAATTGTTATTTCAGCTTTATTTTCATAAAATCAAAGGTACATACAAAAACCAGTATAATGCCATGGTTATAATATAGCATGTGGCATGAAAATGTGGCAACAATAAATGAATGTACGAATAATAAATATATTTTAATCGGGGCCTTTCTTTAGATTTGTTGAAGTTTCAACCATTTTATTTTATTTTCTTTTGTACATTTTTAATGGGAATTTCCGTTGAATATTTTATTATTTTAATATCAAACATTCATGTACACATATATTTTTACAGACATATCTACATTTTTGTGTATTTATCAGCATTTTTGTTATATACTTCAATTATGTAAAATCTATAGTGTTATTTTTTTTATGAACATATTATATTGGTAGGTATTATTAATTTTATACGTCCTCACATTATATATGTATCTATATATTATTCGTTATTCATATATGTATGTAGATATTAATTCGTTTGTAACATACGATTTTAAAATTTATACAAAATAGATATTGGAATTGGACAATCATGCATACATACATATGTAAATATGTTATGTAAAAATAAATTAGAATGAAAATTATTTGTTTTTAAGAACCTCATATCAATAACAACTATACCATAAAGATATCTTCAAAGGTATAGCAAAATGTGCGTTGTACTATTAAAATATTTAAAATTAGTTATTAATATTTTAAAATTAGATGGGTATGTTGGTACATAGTTAATTATGGTGTAGGTTATTCTTCTATTAAAATTATATTCATTTGTAGGTACATAGAGTACACACTACACAGAGGTACGTACATAGTACATACATACATAAGTATAGGTATAAAAACTCAACAAGAACTTAATAAGAACTTAATAAGACTTTTAAAAAGCATTTTAAAATGTAAGGTAACCTTTAAAGTAAACATAATTAGCTAAGTTTTGATACGATAGTGTGAATTGTATTAATGTAATGTATGTACAATATACACTACACAAAGCTACATTGTACATAAAGAAAATAATATATGTAGGTATTATGACTAGAAATTGTAATTTACCATATTTTAAACAGGAGCCACCGAATCCCACCGTATAAAATTAAGAAGATTCTGTTGCAACACCTACATTATGTACATATATATAGGTATTACATTATGTACATATGTACATATACCTAAAAAAGTTGCTTGTTTTTCAGAAATTTGGCTTAGAAATTTTATATATATACATAGGTATTTACATAGTATTTATATTAATTTAGAGTTTTTGTATGTTATTATAAGTTAAAAATAATAGGTAGGTAGGTATAACAGGATTTAAAATTTTCAAACTAGATAGGTACCTAACTACATTTTATTATAAAAATATGAATAATAAATACATATTTATGTATTTACATAACATCCTACTATACCTGGTCAGTTAGATGATTTAAAAATTTTTAATTTTTAATTAAAATTAGTACCTATTACTATTTGGTTCTATTTCAGCTCCTATGCATATTTATTTTAATTATCGAATCGTTTAACTTCAAAATCCTATATACCAACAATATATACTTATGTATGTACCTATTTATATTAATGTATTATATGCATAAAATAAAATATGCATTTAATCAGTATACCTAAACCTACATGATACAAATGATATTCTTTAAAATAAGGTACATAATATAATGAATCTTCTTTCTTATTTCTATATGTATAATTCATAGTATGTAATTATAAAACAAATAATTAAAGGCCCCTTTTTTATTAACAATTTATATTAAGTTACTTTAAATGCCATAAGTTATAACTATAAATTGGTACCTAAATGGAAATTTAAAAAAATATCTAAAGATAGAGGGTAAAATTTACCTAATCTAAAGGATACCAAACTAAATTTTGTTAAATGAAAATTTTTCAATACTTACATTAAATATTGAGCTGTAGGAAAAGATATTTCTATAAAAACCAAGTATGTACATAAATTTTACAACAAACATAATCCAGAGAACTAAGGGTTTCTTTGTTCATCCCTGCAAGTGCAAAGTTTATATAATATATATACATACATACATTTTAGTTTTTATATATTTTTTAAAAATCAATGTGGTTGTATTGAATATACATACAATGAACATCCAAACATAGATATATTGAGTGAGTGCATTTATAGATACACAGGGTGAATTAAATTTTGGTCAAAATGTTTTAAAGAAGTGAATAAATATCTATACATTATTTGCAAAGTAATTTATTTAGGTTATTTGAAGTTATAAATTTTTTATTACAAAATATCTATCATTTTTTAATGAAAAAAATTAATATTATTATAGATTTTTGGACTTAATTTTCCGTCAATTCATTTTTACGTGAAGACCGCTATTGATTATAAGTAGGTATTGGATGAGAAATGAGAAGAACAATGGGATGCATTACAAAGTCTAGACGTAAGAATCGCATGCTAGCCTTGATCAATAACGTATTTTGTCAAAAAGTTGGTATGTATAATATACATAAGTAAATGTGGGTACTTATATTGTAGAATATATATATATGTATTAATGTATATATATATAGATATATATAATGTATTTTTGTGTATTTACTATGTATTTACTTTAAAATTTTAAATAAATTTATTACAATATTCTTTAACTTTGATAGTAATTTGATTATTAATATTTACTCCATTTTTTTTACATGCGATACAAAGGCGCCCCCATATTTGTATTAATCAAAAGTATTAGAAAAATGACTTTAAATAAGTTTTTAAGTGGAATTTAATTCAAATCAAAAAAGTTCAGTTTAAATAGGTAACTTTACGTAAGTGACTTTGAAATAAAACAAAACTGAACTGTATAAAAAATAGGTGTAGGTTCCAACTCCAAATTAATAAAGGGGTAGGTACATGTTGGTATATTTACAAATATATTAAAAATTAAACAAATTGTTATGTATCGTATCACTAAAAGTACATAAACAGAGTTTGATCTCATACCTACCTCGCCTTTTAGAACAAAAAATAGGCTAGACCTCATAACTTCGTTTGAAATTTTTCGACCAAATGAATAATAGATGCCTATGTACCTACCTAAATTCTATTTCATTTATTTACGAATGATTTAATTCAATTTAAATATAAATAATTATCAAATCGATGATTTAAAGTATATTTACCTACCTATATAAATAAGATATAAATAAGTAGATATTTATGGAATATATGTAATTAAAATTAGTAACCTAAATACGTATGTACATAACTATGGAAAATGGATGTTAGTATATACATACATACATATATGAAATGTTTTCATATTATATTTTTAGATTAATTAGTCCAAAATTTAAATTTAATTTTATAGTATAATTTTCTCTTCTGCAAAATATGTGTACATGGAGGTATGTATATGTTGGTACGAAATTTAATTCTTTTAAAAGATAAATCCATTATAAACAATACGAATTACGATACAAATACCTATATTTTTAAATATGTACATACATATATGTATATGTATACATAAAGCTAGATATTAGAAAAAAAAACAATATAAATCTATCATACCTACCTACTCTAAAATTTTATACCTACCTAGGTATTATTTTATTAGATATGTAAATATAAATACAAAATAGAAACCTTCCCAATTTTTGCAGTGTATATTCCAACGTTTCTATGCCACATAATACCTATTACAGTTCTTTTTTTTTTTTACCTTTTTTATTTGTTTTCTTTTTTATTTTATGTTTTACATTTTTTCGTAAACTTTATTTCGCTTGGCTTTAATATTGGCTTCAATATAGATTGCAAAGTTTTCTGTTTCATTGTGTACCTAACAAAAATTTTTAATAAAGGAAATTTTGGCGAATTTTGAACTGGCAAAAAAAGATACAAAAATTTTTATTTCGGTGCGATTACACCACAATCCACATTGTATCCATCCATAACCAAAACCAATCACACCAACAACTATGTATACAAAGTAAACTAAAAACGACCACATCATATTATTTATCATTTTTGTGTATAACTAGTTTTCTATTTTTATTTTTATTTTTTTTTATTATTTGTTCACATTGCTATGGGTAATAGGTATTTATTATGTGTATTATTTTAAATATAAAAATTAAATCAAGGGCCTCGAATTAGATTATGAAAAAAATAACAAAATGTGAAATGATATTTAAATTCGTTCTCTTATAGATCGCACGGAGGAGCTCGTCGTCGTTTCGTGTTTCGTTCGTCATCTTGTTCAATGTTCATTATAATTTATCAAAAAAAAAAACATTATTTTGAAAAAAAAAATATTTTTTTTTTCCTATTTTTGGTTGCCAGCTGCTATTGATTTTTTTTTCAGAGTTGTAAATTGTTTGTCAGAATATTTGAAAGTATTTTTGATAGATTTATTCGTTGTATTTTTTTTTACTCCATCATTCCTCAGTCATAATTTATACATATATCGCATTTCTATATTTACATACTTATATATATAGGTATAGGTAAATAAAAATTTTTTTGTCACTTATTTTAGTTATCATATTACTAATTATTGTAAAAATTTGGATTATTTCATGATCAATAATATATATGTATTTAAAACTAATTGTACCACAATATCTTATTCACGTAAAATAGGTATGTTCTAAAAAATTATCCAATTTTAAAATGTTTTTTTTTTATATAATTTGGTAACCTTAATCGTTTGAAGGTTTGTTTATTTTTATAAATCTAAAAATGTATATACATATAATATTATAATAACAATTATGCACATCCAAATTGACGTTTTGCCAGATTATTATAATTTATACATATATAAATTAATATATGTACCTATATGTATGTAAAATACATGAACTTACAAAAACCTTGGAAAATATATTAAAATTTTGAAAATGTTTAATATTATATTTACATATTTATAATATATAAGTAGGTATATAAGTACATATATTTACTTATTTATATTGAATGCAAAATCTTTAGCAAATTATATATATTTATACTAATAGCATATAAAGTTCTAACTTTTAACTACTAGATACCTCTACATACATATACTATATATGTATGCATATAATAAATAATTTTGTAATATATTCTACTTCATATTTTAATTAAAAGCGGGCTTTTTCGACTGCAAAAAATAGTTTTGTTAAAGCTTTAATGTTTGTAGATATGTACATAATCACAAGTCACAACCCACTATAGATCGTAAGTTGTAGCCTATAGAGTATAGACTATTGAGCAGATCCTGTTGGAAAATTTTATTAATACTAGTATAGAGTATAGATACATTGTGTAAATATAAACATAATATATATGTACATACATATTTTATGCATTTATCAATGTACATAGGTATGTTGTGATTCTATTATAAAAAAAAAATCCCAAAATAGCTAATTTATTTTTAGCTAATTTTACAAAAAAAAATTGTTTATACATAGGTATGTATAAGTATACCTATATATGTACCTATAGAGCAGTTTATAAAGTTTTATTTATAATATGTATTTTTTTTAGATAGAAACAAATATGTAGATAAATAATAATGAACAGAATGTATTACTATTAAGAAACTATGTACTTATGTACATATATACATACCTATGTTCTTATATATATATAATTTCTTAAAAGTACTATATATGCATATATGAGACATTTATAAAATAGATATAGGTATGTACATAGATACTATATACTAGTTTTAAAAATATGATAATTTTCTAAATTTAGTGATTATAAAAAAAATATTAAAAATGGATTAAAAAGACCCTATATTCCTATATAAATAAATATTATCTATTATAATTGCAAGTATATATGTATTGGAACTCATTCCAATTAGATCTTATTATTTACACATGCATTGATATTTATATCCTTCATAAATTTTATTATGTAGGTACCTACAACGTTAATGAACAAAACTAAATACATATGTTTGGTACCTTTAAATCTATTTCTAATCAAAATTATTTGTCAATGAAATTTCTATAATTCTGATTTGCTTGCATTTTCATTAAATTTTAGTGTTTCGTGAATAAAAATTGTATGTAAAGTACTTGACTTGATGAAGTACACACTATCTATTATAATAAATTAACAATAACACGTCGGGTAGGTGTATATTCAAAAAATTGGGTTTTCAAATTTGTTATATCTATATATTACATATGTACATATATGTGTGAATTATTACTATTTCTTAAGGTACAATTAACCGTAAATAAATAAATAAATAAACTTAATAACAAAAAGTAAGCAACAAGCAACGTGAGTTGTGACATGAAGTAGGTCGTAGGATTCAGAAAAGTGCGTAAGCCAAATCTAATGCTACTCAAAACCAAAAAAAAACTAATCTTCCGATATAAAACCAACTACATACCTATATGCAACGAATTCAAACAAAATGTATCCTTACAACACAAGATTTACTAAACTAAACAAGATTTACGTTTGTCAAACACAAATGACAAAAATGACTACCTCTAAATATGCAATTTTTAATAATATATATTAGTTTTTGATTTGATATTTATATTTGTATATGTACAATTACAATAGTTGGTTCGTTTATTAAACAAAATATAAAATAAAATACAAATCGGAAATTAAAAAGGAAATCAAAGCCATTTACTAATAGATTGTATATAATACGTACATACATATATATACCATCATACATATTAATACAATATTCAATAGTTGAATTCAACTTGTTTTAAAATGCAATTAATATGCTAAAAAAGTTTATGCTTTTTTCGAACAAATATATGTATATATAAACATTTATATTTTATATACATAAGTAAAGTTTAATATATGTCAGTTTATTTATATAATATATAAAAGAAAGTTTTCTCGGCACGTATTGTTTTTCTATAAAAAATATTTTATCTTAAAATGCATTTTGTTTTTTTAATTTAAAGAAAAAATTATAGGTAGGTGGTGCTATTTTTTGTAATGTCTTTTTACATTCTACAACAATAAGCTATATTAAAAATGCAAAGTGATATATTAGTATGTATAAAATTGACTAATTGATAAAATTCATATTATTTATGTATAACAGAATTAGTTAAGAAAATATCCCCTTTTCCATTCCCTTTAAAATTTATTCTATAATTATTCCTATGAAAAACACATACCACACATATACATATTATATTATATAATATGTTATACAATACAGATTATTGAGCCACTATTTTAGAGTTCAAAACAAGCTCAAAATTCCTTTAGAGTACCTATAACACTAAAAGGTTTAGTAAATTTTCTTTCTAAAAAATTTGCCAATGATTTCTGGGTCTCTTATAACCGGATTTATCAGAGCTTCCAACCAATCATTATTAACTTTTTACAAACAAAATATCAAAAATAATTTTATTAACTTAACAACTTCTTAAGTGTAGGAGTAACCGTGGTATAGTGGGGATGCGGGTTCGATTCCCGTAATTGTCATGAAATAATAAATTGAAAATAAAATTATGGAAAAATAATTTTTCTTTACAAATCCCCATGGTAACCAAATATATATGTACATAGTAAAATATAAAATATATGATATAAATATAATAAATAAATTTATTTATAAAATTAATACATGTAGACAGGGTAACACATCAGAAAAGAAAAGCTCTCGTCAATTTGCAAATGCATTATATATGAATGTTAAAAAAAAATTATTGTAAATATTTAATAAACTATAAATAATTAAATGTCCATTAAACCCATTTCTTCCCGCTATATTTTTAGCACAACTATTTGATTCGGAAGCCCAAAAACTACAAAAGTTATAGTGAAAATAATTATTATCAAAACTTCTTAATTTTTCCTTAAAACTAACTTGATCAAAAGGTTTTTCTGCAAATTTGCAATTTTTTCATTTTAAGAGACCTTTAGAAATCTACAAAGTTTTATAAAGTTAATTTACCAAGCTTTTTAATTTTATTCATTAATTTATTTTATTAACTTTGGTTTCAAATTAATGTATTTTACATTGTACTCGTATATTGTCCTAAATTGTAACAAAAATCAAATCAAAACTAATTAATTTCGGAAATAATCAAAGGTACAATACCGTACAATTAGATACTCGACGATGCAATGTATAAAGCAATAAAATGAAATATAAACAAGTAGAAAATATTATTTCGGGACTCGTTTTTTGAGGAAAAATAAAATTCTGAGCATTCAAATATAAGAGAATTTGAAATATAAATAAATGCGTCTAAACAATAATAATATGATGGAAGGAGTTTAAAACCAGTAGTGCGAACAAACTGAGAAAATAAAGTTTCTTAATTTTCTTAGCCTGTTCGTAGTTGAATAAATATCTTTTAACAAAAACTAACTATAAATATTAAACTAAGTTCTTATGATACAAGCAGCTCTCCGCGGGTAAAATGAGGAAACAGAAGACCACGATAACGCAATTAAATTAATGAAATTGATAAACTATGGGCAGATGTAAATTTTTTCTCTTTAACAGATCAATAGGGTTTGATACTCCATTCCCAAAATCCTATGAAACCAGATTTTTAGAGAACAATTGTAAGTAAACGCTTTCTTAGGGGACGAAATATTCCGAAACTACTTTCGAAGCGAATAAATATATTTGTAGTACATTGTAGTACAAATTTTGTACACACACTCTAATTTAGCCTTTCTATTTTTTTTTTTCAAATAATAAACTAAATTTACATGAATCTCAAATACAAATATGTAATTATACCCAGGTACATAATACCTATTCCTAATTTTAAGATACGTATACCTATCTATCTATACATATAATTATAAATATATAGTACTAGGTAGAGCTTATTTAATTTGTAATAAAATCATTCAATTAAATAAAGATGAATGAATGGTAATATTACAATTGTTTAAAACACTCAATTACTTACATTACAACAATTATAATGAGTTTGTTTTCACATCAGCATGGGAACGGAACCATATCTATATGTAGCTAGGTACGTCTATTTTCTATACATTCTATTTCTTATGTTTTTTTTTTGGTATAATAGGTATGTATGATAATGTTTATTATTTGATAATATTTTTTTTAAAAAAGTTTTTAACAATAATCTATATTCCATAATGCTATATATACCATATAAAAATATGTATAGTATACCTATAATATGTACAATGATTAAAACTTGAGTATTGTGTGTGAATTGTAATTAAATTCGCGAAACGTGACGGGCCGTTAACCGATTGTATTTTTTTTTATTATTATTGTTGTATTATTAGATTTAGATATACGAGTACATCAGTACATTTTATATTTGTAAAATTGAGTTGTTGTTTCAGACAATTTTAAATTAAAAATTTTAAACTTTTAATAGACAGTGAGCTTTTTTTCATGAAATAAAAAAACTTATTTTCATAATATTTTTTTTGGTGTTTTAATAATAAATACAAAAAATAGCCATGCTTCTCTACGATATAAAAATTTCTACCAATAAATATAATAATATTTTCAAATTATATATGTACCTATATACCTAATATTTGAAGCAATAGGTTGTGCATAGGTACATACCTTTTGAAATTATTTTTAAATTTATTTATTTAATTAATGTTTAAATTATGTTTTCTTTTTCTTTCCTTTTTCTGTAAGTATTTATTCTACTTTTTTTTTGAAATAGAAGATGCCTTCGTACTCTTTTTTTTACAACTTTAATGATAAAATCAGATTGAAATCTTTCAAAATTTCCTAAACTTAAAATCACGTTGATACCTACAGAATATATTCAAAAATAAATATGTACTTTTCTAATTTTTATATGGGATGGACACATAGGTATAAAATATCTTCTCTTTTGAATGAAAATTAATTACATGATAAGTTTCTATTAAGATCCCATGTTTTTGAGCGTGATCAATGTCATCATAATAGATATTTTCTTTTTATTCCCTGAAAGCTTAGTCTTAAGATATGTAGAACTTTAAAAAGTTGACATCATCGATGATTTTTAATTGTTATGGCGATTGTGAAAATATCTCAAAATGACATCATTTTTTGTAGCGAAATCGAAATTTGAAAAATATAATTAAGTTATTATATACATACCTACATAATATTCTAAAATTTTCAAAACACAATATAAATTCACAAACATACATAAATGCATATTGATAGGTTCCTTTTTTGAAAAAAAAAATTTTATTCTTCTTGAATCAATAATTAAAAATTACAAATTTTTTTAAAAATTTTTAAAAATTAAAATAAAAGCTTTAAAAAAATCGAAGGAACAGGAACCTTGAAAGAATTGACAAATAAAGAACTTTTATTTATGTAGATATACATATGTACCTAATTAATTGAATAGGAACAATTAACAATTACAGAATTGCTAAAAAAATAAGTAAGTTATTCAATTTCTAACTATACATTACCAGAATGTTACACAATTATGAAGGGGTTCAACAGAAACAGTGTAGAGTAGATGTTAGTCTGTAAGAAATTATAAAATAAAGATGATGATGGAAGAGCTAGTTAAAATGAGGTCAAATTTAGTCATAAAAATTAACAAAAAAAAAACAATAGTAGATATTTCTAAAATAATATTCGGTATCTAATACAATAATAAAAATCGATAAATGTATCTATCTATTTAAAATAATTAAAATTAGCT